>JAZGTK010007866.1:0-18904 GCA_036877625.1 Ambastaia sidthimunki
TACATGTAAATCCAAAGCGAATTACAGTGCATTCAAGTTCTACATTTTATCAGTGTACGTACATAAATGACAAAAGTCTGACTTTGTGTATGTGTCTGATGTTAGTGTATTCAAATGTATTCCTCTCTTATATATTGCACAGTAATGAAAGATGGTGGGCCAACAGTTCAAGTGCTTTAAGATCAGAAACGTTTGGTAGTGATAAACATTTAACAAGCACAGTGCAACATCTGCAGATGAAACAGTGCAGTGAAATAATGGCCTAATGGTAATTAAAAAGACGCAGGGTGAAGGATTGCCATACTGCCCTTGCGTATGAAGAAGTCGTACATTAGAGGTCTTATACTCGTATGGAAAACAGATGGACCGCTGCACTTCTCCTATACGCTCCTGTATAGATTCCTCTGGTCAAATGCATTAGCCCGATGATTAAGCTCAGGGGGCGAATACAAACTGATAAAGATCACTGCCCAGCTGTAACCTGCTACAAAGTCCTTTGGAGGTATTAGCAGTAGTTTTAGCTTTAGCAGTAGCGACAGTAAGTACACGTACAATTCGATGGAACGTGTTCCTGTTTATATTGTGATATACCAGGTTTCCTGTTTCTGTTCTTTGTCACAAGATTAACGTTAGCTCAAATGCATCTTAGCTTTCTTCCCCTTCATTTCAAATCATGTTCCTTGGCAGGATAAGAGAGTAATTAGCAGGACGTTTCTGAGAGCCAGTGCTTTGATCAGAGTGGTTTTAACTGATAAACCTTGTCACTGTGGTCTCTTGGTAAGTCAGGTTTTCTTATGCTGGTTAACTCAGAAACAGCTCCACATTAAGAGCCTGTTGTGAGTAAGTCATGTGCATCACCTAAATAAGTCAAACCGTGTGTTTTGTTTTTGCTTTACTTGTCCATTAGTAGCAACAAAAAAAACACTGTAACTTCTACATGGTGTAACATTTTGCCATAATGTTGCTTTTCCACTTAAAATTGGTAATTATTCTCTTGTTGCTGATTTTGAGCTGGTTTTAAGGGCATTTGCACTTCCTGTATTAAACGTTTCTTCAAGTTTACTAAAGATTATCACTAATTATTGAGGTATGTATCTCCTGACCGTTCCAGTTTGGTTTCAATTGATACATTACTGGCATAAGATGCATTGTAGCAGTTGACCTTGAAAGTATTCAGGCATTGATACAAAAAAAACATTTTTGAGGCAACAGATTACAAGATGAAGAGAAAGCCTTCCAAGCCTTAACTTTGTTTTGTAATTTGATAAAGAAATTTGATAGAGATAGAGATGGATTTTGATCTTTCAACACTGCACTGCAGCCTATTAAAATCAGTATTGTTTGGGGGAAATTACGACACTAAAGAGGAATGTTTGGAATGGAAATTAAATCATATTTAGGCTTGTAGAACACACAGAGAACTGTAAATTGTTGGTTTGGCACTCTGGTTATAGTTACAGTCTGCTAACGCGGAGCTTCCTGCTTTGAGGATACTTTGATTCTCCTGCCAATTAAATTATCCGATCCTGAAAATATTTCTTTAGTGCCACCAGCGACACCATTCTCGTCTTTTCCTCTGAAGCACGTTTCAATGAAATCAACATGATCATTTTCATGGCCACAGCTCAAACAAAACAAGGTTGTCTTAAGTAGCTGAGTTAAGGAGTAGCTTTCCTCAAAGGACCTATTTCTTGAAAAACTTCGGCTGTTATTGCAGACTTTCACAACTTTCTAGAAATGGCTGATGATATAGCTTGTGTCTGCATGCAAAACCAGAAATAAAGACACTTTCTATTAAAAATCTCTTTCTTCTTTTAGGAAGTACTCCTGTAGCTGTAGCTCTCTTTATTTACTCTTAAATTCAGAACTGCTTGGGTATATTGAGTGTATATTAAACTTTTAGAGTTGACATAGAGCTGCGTCTAAAAAATTTTAATGTCCATTTTTCATAGTGTTTTAGTAAAAATTTAAAATTGTATCGGTCAATTTTTTCTGGTGTACAAGCAGATAAAGTTTACTCATGAAAGAATGTGTTTTAAATGTTATTGATCAGGGCATTCTGCATGCATACATCTGCAAATGTAGTCTCTAATTATTTATTTGTACAGCAGAGAAGGGAAACTTTTGAAATACGTCCGGCTGTCTATGACTGATAAATAAACGGTTAAGCCAGGAACGGAGAGTGTGTGGAGTTGCCTGTTCTTATACTCGTTTAGAACCGAAGTTAAGTAAAATTCTAAAGACCTGCGGTGCTGCCAAGATCTTGTGATCTTGAGTGACATAATGGAGATATTTAACCGAAATACAGCTTGTTTAAGAATTTTCCTTCTGTTTTGGCTTCACCTCTTTCCTCTCAATATCAGTGTTTGGCTGTCAGGTTTATTCAACCCCTCCACCACTTGTTGCTGTCTTTCCCTCGAACCGTGCCCATCCTGAGGATGTCATCTGATGATGTCAGTGTTCACGATGAAGAGACCGTTGTCTAAGTGTCAACACGAGGCTCTTAAGGGACAGTGTAGGAGTTTGGTGGGGATGGTTGGAACAATGGCAGGGTGGGGCTCTGGAAGAACTTTTAATAGCACAGGGCAGAGTATTGTTTGTTATCAAACATGTTGTTTCTTGGTTACCCATTGATGCTCAATTTCCAGTTTAATTTAGGTTCAGCTGGAAGTGAGTGAGATGGTGTGTGAACATGGTGGCTCTGCTCTCACACTTATTCTGCGCAGGGTCATTACTTGCATATTTATGTCGCTGTTATTAGGCAGTTTGTGAGGAGACATTAGTCACTGATGAGGTTATTCATCATGAGTCTCAGTGCAGTTGTTCCATCCTGTCAAGGTAAAATCAAATTGAGATTAGAATTGACCTTATTTATGAACGTCTTATTGTTTACAGTTCATCATTATTCCAAATAAAAACTTTGTCATTAACATACTTTTGCTGGAAAACAATAGCACACAATGGGGTCATTCCTTACTTTTGAACTGATATGCAATTTGAAATGTCCTGCCTCTAAAATTACTTTAATTTAATTCTGAAGTCAAAAATTCCTCTTCAGGTTTTTAAGCCCTCATCTCCATTCTGGTATGTAATGCCAAATTTTTACATTCCAATACATTTCAGATTAATACAATTCAGTCCCTCACAATTTCATCTCATTGATAATCCTGTTTTACTCAGTAATCTGATGATCAGATGATGAAGGTAAATTTGGCTGTGAAATTTGTGTTGACTTGAAGCTTGGTGCACAAATGTGCTTTGCCTCTTCATTAGTCTCTCTCTGACTGTAAATTTGCTTTGGCTCTTTATTAGTCTCTCCCTTTGTAAAGTTTTTTTCAAACACACACCTCATATCTCACCAAGTCTAAGAATAAAGAGTTGACACCAAACTGTCATGGCGGCAGCTCTGGGCTCTGCGGGTGTGTTAGTGAGAGAGGCGGATCTAAAAATGTGTGATTCATTTATGAGCAAAGCAGTTCTGGCTTATTAGACTCGCCTTACAGTCTATAGAGAAAAAGTTCAGTCGTCTGAGGTAAGAGTCTCATGGTCGTTACGGTTTATTGCTTGTCCTAAAGGTAGGGTAGATAATTTCAGAGATGCTAGCAATAGTACTAGCAAAACAGCATTGAAAGCATAAGATCCCACCCAGAGCGCTCTCCAAAGCCACGCCTCCTCCAACACATCATTGCATACAAAGTTTGACAGGCAAGTAGGACATCCTATCCTAACATTCAGACTGAATGCAATGATTGGATGAACCTTTTATGGTTCTGTGCCTTCTAAAGAAGATACATATAAATATACAGTATAGGAACAAATTGCCTACCATACCTTTAATATTTAGCTGCAAATAAGACCATTTGCAGACAATAGAAGGCAAAATAGGTGATCGTCAGTGTTTATTCTTGGAAAAAATTTGGAATGAGATCCCAAAGTTCTTGATATCTAAGTGGAATCAAATGATTCACTGTTATTGTGGAGTTTTGGCACAAACCATCCTGATGACATCACAGGTCTGCTTGTGTTTTTGCTCATTTTTAGCTTGCGACACGTGTTAGCTATAAAAGCAGGTCATTAATAAGAAAATAAAAGTCTATCTCACGGATCTGCAGTTTTAGGAATTTACTCGTGCTCTCGGCAGGCAGCAGTTTGTCATCTCTAAAACTTCAGCTGTGTTCTGAACCAGGCAAACATTTCTGTGCCATTAAATGTCTCTGTGGACCCTGCCTATAATTATTCAGTTTTTTTGCCAAAGTCTGGCTTTTGAATGTTGTTGTGTTTGCTGTGGGATTCATACATGTTTGTGGGTCAGATTTTATCTACATTGTGTGGTTTCTGCTTTGTGGAATGACTTAATAAATACAATATATAATTTATAGAAAAACAAATAACATAAAAAGGCTTGTATGAGGGTTGGGTTTAGTAGATAAAACATAATTTGTTTAGTTAACAATTTGTAGTAAGGGGTCAAAGGAAAGTCCCTGTTATCATGATAGAAAAACAGACGTTTCTAAGATGTGACCAAGGATGCTTTCATAAAACTTAAATGTAGATTTTCCCCCATGGCTGCAGAGAAGAGCAGAAACTCTCTGTTCTCTGGGCTGTGTGAGTTTCTCTGTGTCTGCATGAGGAGATAGATAGAGGTGGAGAACAAACGGTGAGACTTGTATTGTTCTGAGAGCCTCTTCTGACCTTGTGTGTTGCTGTGAGAGGCAGTTGTCTCTAGAGCCCTAATGGTGGGTTTGGATCAGCATTTTGATTGGTTGTTGTGAAAGTCAAAGGTCTACAAACAGCACAGCTCCACTTATGACATCAAAACATAACAGTTGTTGTGTCTGTGGTAAATCGTTTAGGCCAATATGTTTCCTTTAGTGTTCCTGTTGCTCAGTTGTGTTAGCAGCCCACAGGATGTGGGTTCGACTCCCAGGGGGACACGTGTACTGATAAGTTGTATGCACTGTAAGTCGCTTTGGATAAAAGCATATGCCAGATACATAAATGTAAATGTCAGTAAATGTTTAGTGTCTTAGTGTTCCTCAAAATAACACCTCAACCCAAGACTTCTCGCTACACTAGATGAGCTGTTACCTCATGTGTTACCTTTTCACTTTCAGAAGTCAATTCTGTTCCATTAGCAAGGTTTGGGGTTGTAGAAAACTATATTTGGCTGCTGGATGTGGCTGTGGCAGATTGTGAGTAAAATTGACTGTTTCACAATTAAATAATTCCATATTTGCTCACAAAAAAGATTTTGCTTTAGCTTGGTTTAGAAAGATTATAGAAACATCAACATGCTGAGCTGAGAGAACATTCGTGTACTGAAGTCTAAGCTTCTGTGTGGACTCCACTGTATGCAGATCAAACAACTAACAAAAATCTTTATAATGGTGGGAGATTCTAGTTGTAGGCAGGTCTCTCTCTCTCTCTCTCTCTCTCTCTCTTTCACTCTCTCTGTCTTCTTTTTCTCTCAGCTTTGCTCAAATCTAGTTCTTCTGTTCCATGCCTGCGCTTGTGTGCTCGGTTTGGCTTTTAATCTGTTTAATCAGTTGCATATTCACATAGAATACTGATCTACTGAGATCCGGTTTCATTATCTCATCACTAGAATTGTTTAACTATGGATTTGGGGTAATATAGTTGGTAGGCAGGGGTACAGACTTAAAACAGACACGCGGACACAAACACCTTTGAGGCTATTTTAATGTCCTTGTATACTCGTAAACCTAACCCTCATAGAAACCTGTTGAAATGATTTGATTTAATGCACAGAATTATTTGTCCGAGCCTTTTAAATGGCAAGGATGATTTCAGATGTCGTATTTTAACATTTTAAATTTTATGATTTTAGATGTATTTTAACATTTCAAATTTTACGAGCATTTAACATTTTATAATTTTACAAATTATACAAGCATAGTATAACCAAACCTGTATAAGGTTTAAAAAGTTAAACCTGTTTAACTTTTTAGATTAAAAAGTGTAAAGATTATCATAGATGGTGTAACGTCTTATCAAACTGTTTGAAGTACTTCAGTACTTGTTTGTCGGGCTCACAGTTGCGTTCAGGAGTTTCTGTAAGACTTGCAGAAGTTTTTGCAAGTGAGGTATCCAGAGATCTGGATAGATTTTCTGTTTTTGGACAGAGAACAGAGGAAAGTGAAGAAGGCAGTGGTGGGGGTTAGATGGGCGAAAAACGGCTGGTTCAGTGGATAGACAAATAGACAGCATGTGAATCAGTTCTCTTGTGGCAAAACAAGATCTTTTTTCGTCTGTCCCCCTGATTGGGAGCAATCAGCAATGCCCTTATGAAGCAGACAGTGAGAGAATCATTTTAACTTCACCTCTCTCTCTCTTTCTCTCTCCCTCTCACTCTGTCTCTGTATCTCTCTCCCCCTCTTGCTCTCTCTTCTCTCACTGTCCTGTTTTCTATCATTTCTTCCATAGTGATGGCCTCTCCTGTGCATCTGTTCACGAGCTTGCCTCATCTCGTCTAGGAGCGAATTTATCTGACACACAAACACACAATCGCACCGACAGCCATGTACAGCGTGGAAGACCTCCTCATTTCTCATGGATACAAGGTCCCACAAAGGAACAGCAACAATGTCCCTGTTTCACACTCGTCTTCCTCCCACCCGGCAACCTATGAGAAATGCCTGCCAACACGAAGCGACAGCCGGTGTGAAATCGGTGAGAAGCGGAAAGGACAGAGCGCAGTAAACGGCTACGAGGGGGACCATGTTTTCAGCGGTGGAGGGATCAGACCCACTTCTGCCAGGGGATTCCCCAGTGACACCGAGAACAGGGTCCGGAAACAGAGAACGCAAGACACGGACAACGGTAACCTCGGAGACGGACGTCTGCCAGAAGACAGTGTGACCCCAGAGAGCGGGTGAGTTGGGTGGTTGTTTTTTGACCTCTTCTTCTGTGCATCACCTCTAACCCTGTTTTGCTGGTTTATCTTCTGCTAATTTGATGTGAGGTTTAAACTGTCTTGTATGATGAAGAGTGTTATGTAAAAGTGGGACTTCCCCTTTCTACCCGGAACGAGAGCCCTAATTTCCCTTTTCTGTTTTTTTTTATTATTATTCATCCCCTCCTCTTTTATTCTCTCCTGCTTATTTTTGTTTGCTCTTCATCTTGATGTCATCCCCTGAAATCTTTTTTAATTTCTATATTTTTGTGTTCTTATTCTTTCTGGTTTCCAACACTCTCTCTCTCACTCTCTCTCTCTCTCTCTCTCTCTCTCTCCTGCATGTTTTCAGGCTCACTCCTCCTTACCCTGAAGCTGATGAATTCATTAACTATGTTTAGTAGCTTTTGCAGTGCGGGTTTTGTTTCCTCTTATGTCACACGGGACTGTAGTGGGTAAACACCGCTGTTGTCATAAATCCCGCAGCACCCCCTACTGAGCATGCTCAGATCTGCAGGCAGAGCAAGCAGTGAACTACATATCCCGTGAGCCCTCTGTCAGATCAATATTCCCTCCCTTCCAAGAGTCTCTTATATAACACCATTATTAATAAAACATGGTGAATATAAATGTGAATATCTGCATCCTGTCAGCCCTATTGTTGAAGAAAAGCTTCAGAGATTAATTTGTTATAAAGACGTTAATTAATTTTTTAGAGGTCACTTTGTCATTTGACATTGACATTTTTGTGTTCATTCCATTGTTCATTAATTAAACAATCAATCAATCATCTAATCAGACATATAATGCCCTTGTGTCATCAGATATCAATGTCAGATAGATAGATGGATAGATAGATAGATAGATAGATAGATAGATAGATAGATAGATAGATAGATAGATAGATAGATAGATAGATAGATAGATAGATAGATACAGATCAGCTATTGGATGAGAAAACAGGGCTGTGCTGACTCAGCTGTGTGCACCAGACTACAGCTAGTCACGTTAGCTCCCTGCTTAACACTCATTTATCTTGGTTCACTTGCACTATATTAGCCTCCCAATCTATGGTGTCTGTTGAGGTCTCCTGTTTTGCTGACCACGCTGTCAACATCCAGCAAACTCATGTCTTTTTTGTGTTACCGGGATGTTACTTATGTGCTTGCATAAGGACAATTAAATACTAAATTACTGCTTGTCTTACCGAGATTTTACGGTGGGCATCAGCACCACAAATGTGCATTAAAATGTCAAACACTGAAATTGATTGACTTCTAATATTATTGTCTGTTATTATATATTGTTATTGTCTAATATTAATAATCTAAAAATATTACTTTTAATAAAACAATATACCATTAATATTGTTTAATATTGTGAGCTGATAGTTTACACATTGTAGTCTGCACAAATCATAAACGTGTATTTAATGTAGTTGTTTCATATTTTATAGTGTTTATGGTTATGAGGATGGGGCAGACAGTATATGAAGCAATTTGTCTTTGTTGGCATCTGCCTGTATTTGCTCTTGAAGGGACAAATGAATTTGCATCACAATACTGCAGCATTTGATTTGATGTGCCCCCTTTGACCTCCAAAATAAAACATTGGGCAGCTTTTGCGTTTGCTTTTTCAAGTTACTAAGCCATTTTATTTTGCTATATTTAAGTCATGCATAACTTTTCATATTTATATTGTTTTGTTTCTCTGCTGCCCAAGAATTTATCAGAACAGACCTGTGACCTACTTTTGGATCTTGACCCACTTGAACCACTAAAGTACTGAAATCAAATTTTTCTTTTTTTTCAAAAACATACATAATCCCAAAAATCATACAGATATTGCCTGTTAAAGTATATCTTATATAATCTTCAATATTGTTTTTATTTAATTCTTTCTGTGTATTTTTTACTGCAGGTTTTATGATAGCCACCGAGGAATTCATTCTCAGCCTAGATCTGAGCAGGATGTGTCCTACTGGCGGAGAAGAGGTCAGGACGTCAGTGTGCTTCTGGACTATTCCGACTTCAGGGACCCGCGTGGAGGTGCAGGAGGGGTTCCCAACAAGCCAGAGGGCATGCGACGGAGACCGGAATCCGCCTTAAGCACAGAGGAGCATAATCGTGCAAGACAGCGCCGGGCCGAGAGCACACGTGCAAGGGAAAGAGAGATGGCCCTGCACCAATGGAGAATAGCTGCAGAAAGGAAGTACCAGAGTTTGGGAACAGAAGAGTGGCGCCCAATGACCAGTATGAGTCGTCAGCCATCTGAAAACGAGGTGGCACAGGAGCAACGAAGGCCAAGGACCGCAGAAGGAGCTGTTCCACCCAGAACCAAAAGCAAGTCGCAGTCACTGCCCAGAATGGCTCTTCAATCAGAAAGCCTGCAGTACTTTAGCATACCAACCCCCGGGCAGGATTCGTATGGAAGCTATAGGTTAAATGGCCACCACACGCGAGACCCATATGGTAGGCACCTTAATGATGTAGAAAGAAGGGAGAGGTGCACTGACCGATCGGGTGCACAGTCTGCACCACCACTGAAACCCAGATTCAGTCGACCCCCTAGACCTCCGTCTTATGAGGCGCACCAGCAGATGCGTGGGAGCGCAGAGATGCTCACAGGAGAGTTTGTCCCTCGGGCCAGAGACAGAACTCCACTGCCCTTCTCAAGGCAGGAATACTTTGTACAAGAACTTGGAGGCTCGGGTGCAGAGCCCCCTGGTTATATCCCTCCCCCATCCTACAGAAGACAGCCTGTGGTTAAGGGAGGACACAGGACTTACCCCATCTCAGTAGGTAACCATCAGTATAGAGGGGACCCATATATGCAGGGCTCAGCTATGACAGAAGTGCAGGAATGGTTTATTAGGCAGACCGGGATGGCCTGGCCCGATAACTACAGAGATGGAAGAAAAAGCATGCCCTGCAGGAGGCAGGCGTATCCAGGCTACAGCGAAGAACTGATGGGTAACATTCAGTACATTCCCTTCGATGACCCCCGCGTCAGGCACATGTCAGGACCAGGAATAGATGGTAACTCTCTGACAGATGCAGACAAAATCAGAAACATCAAAAATGAGATTCCTGTCAACCACATATCAGAGAAGACTGGTGAAAGTGCCTGTGAACTCAAAGAGAAATCATTTAACTGCACTGAACCGAGTAAAAGCAATATGATTGACTCAGTTAATGAGGACAATATGCACAAGGAAGTCTTGAAGCAGACAGAAAGTTCCAACACAGTACCAGACCAAAATTGCAACAAGGATCCAGCTGACCACAGCAATACAATTACTTTTCATATGACATCCCAACAGAACTTTAACTCAAACCAGGGTTTCATTGAGACAGTAACACAAGTAAAGAAATTTGAGGCTAAAACCGTAGCTGAGAATAAGAAAAACTCAAAGAAGAAACTCAAAGAGACAATGTTTTGCCTGGTTTCTGTCCCTATTAATATGCACACAAACAAAAGTGTCTCTGACCCAAATAACAATGAAAAAGTGGTCAGCACAATGGAAAACACAGCGATACAACCTGATAACCAAGACGTTTTAAATACCCCTGTAAGCAAGGACACAGCAATACAGTCCAGCAATTCCCTGTTCATTAGAAGCCCTAAAAATTCCCCTATCAGGAAAGAGGTTGTATATGCTAGGTCGTTTAATGCAAGCCAAGACAATGAAATGTTTTATGCAGGACCCTGGCCTGGAGATCATTACAAGAACCAGGAAACTCAAACAGGCTCTCCAGAAGTTTCCAGAAACACCCATTCTCAGACAGCTCTTAAACAGATGTCAAATGACTATTCCTCTACCCACACAAATAATGAAGATGGAGCTGATTGTAGGGCCAACTACAGATACCCCATGATAGGTCAAAAAGACCTCAACCCTTCCAGCAACAGTGCATTCTCCAGAACTCGGACTGGCAGCAGTTCAAGTATAAGAAGCCCCACTATATCTCAGTCATCACCAACACCACCTTCCCCAGATCGTCAGCCTTTGCTGAAAAAGACCACATCAAAACAGCAAACATCAGATGGTCAAGAAGCTTTTGGACAGTTCCTGTTGAAGCCAGTTAACAGAAGAAGGTGGGATGCCATTGGGGAGCTTGAATCTTTTAATAAAGAAATACAAGATCAAACAGGCAAGTGTCCAAATGTTGACCAGAATATAGAGGAGCTAGATGAGGCATTAAACAATGTCCTGGAACTTAGCAGTACTAGCAGAGAGGCCAACAATAGAAGACAGGAAACTGTCTTAAACCCACTTAATATAAAGGAGGAAACTGACCAGGAGTCACATGTAGTGCAGGTCACAGAGACGCATTTAAAAAGAAACAACCTAAATGTAATGCCAAATTCAGAACGTAAAGTCAGAATAGAAGGGCACCCAGAATACAGAGAAATAAAAAGTTCCTTTTCCAAGGCAAAGGTAAACTTGGACACTCAAACACAGGAAATACCTGAGCCCAAAGCCAATAATTATGTAAACTTTGAGGTTCTCCAAAAGGAGCATACTCATCCAGGGATGCACAGGCAGGATATCCCAGTTCCAAAGGAGTGCTTACTTAAAGATGTTGGTTTAACAGTATACACTGCCATTCCAGACACTGTGACCTCTGGATCACCCACATACTTAAGCCCTGAGTCCCCAATGTTAACGAGCCCTTCAGACAATTCAGAGATGTGTGACACCTTACACATCACATCATCAGACAGCAGTGGAGATCAGAGCAGGCAAAGTCCAGAGTTTGCTGAAGGTATTCAAAGCTTGAATGATAATAATGTCTTCAATTCCAAAGCCCTCAGTGAAAAGAAAGCTGAAGGAGAAAACACAGGGAGATCAGGAAGGTCCTCACGTATCCATGCCATCAAGAGTTTCCATGGTAGGTTCAAAGCAAACTATGAAGATGAAGATGACAATTTTTATTCAGATTATCTCAGCTGGAGTAATGAAAAGACACTTGCAGATGAACATCTTGAGACTCTTTTATGTCAAGAGAAGGCCAACAGCAGGAAGACAGAAGATCTTAGTAACCTATACCAAGTGCAGTGTGCCAAAGGCATTCCTGAAAATGAGTCTATTGAAGAACGGGCTGCCAGAATACTTGGCATTGCTGTACCAGTTGAGTCCCTGGTTGTGGATCAGGGTGATGGTAAACAGGTTGAAAAAGTTTCAGAAAGCACAGAGGAGATGAGTTTAAATGAGGAGGCACAGAATGTCAGTAGAGAGTCTAAGAAAGTGCCAGATAGGTCTGTGGAAAGTTATGGAGAAGTGACAGAAGAGACAGAGGTAGAACCTGGACATGATCTAAAGATGTCTGGAGAGGATTTAGATAGTACAGAGAAACACAGCCACAGGGTTCCCACTGTGTTGGAGCTGCCAGAATTTCCTCCAAGTAGCTTATGTTTGTCACTTCCCCTCACAGAACATGAGGAATTGATCCTAAGTGTTGGTGGTGGAGACAAGAAGGTTGTTGATGAGATGACAGAAGCATCATGGGACCATTTGCAGGGGTGTTCTCCATTTTCTCTCTCTCCTTTTTCCACTAGTGATCAAGCACCTCTGGAGTACAGCATCTATGCAAAGGAAGAAAGCTGTCAGTCACTAGTAAGAACTGTCACCAGGATCACACTGACCAAAGAGGCAGAGGAAAAACCGGCCTCAGAAGATGAAATAGAACAAGCAGAATTAGCTAAAGAGGACCAAACACTGGAGAAGAAGGAACAGTTTGTTGATTATGCAGCAGAAGAAAACAGAGACATGAGCAGTTATATGCATGAGGGGGATGAAAGACAGGACGAAGAGAAAGTGTTAGCGGACGAGCTGATACAAGAGAGAGCAAGCCAGCCACCAAAGTCTGTGGCACGTCCAATCCCACAGCCTCGTAGTGGCATGGTAGCAAAAAGAGAGATTACACTGCCACAGGTGTTTAATGTGGATAATACGATGTCTACAACAGAGGATGAAGACAAGCTGTGTATTTCAGGTCAGTGCTATTGTTATTATTTGTCTAAGCTTTGATGCTCCAAGTAAAGCTAAAATGTTTAAAATTGTTTCTATTTATGCTTCCCTGTAGCTTTGGGCATAATTTTGTTTTGTTCGGCAATATTTGGTAATAAATAGCTGCCATATTTGTTGTTTAGTTTTTAATTGCTTATATATGCTGGATATATTAGTCCATGTCCAATATTACAGTTTTGTTTATGTGCTTTTGTGATACTGGTTTTGTACTGCTTCAGTAATAGCCACCTTCAGAAATATGTGCTATTTCATTATATAGCCTAATTACTATGGTAATTTTAATAAATAAACTAATTGAATACATTTATCTGCCTTTATTTTGAGGGCCAATCAGTAATGAGGATTTTTCACCACAAGAGGGAAGTGTGGTCTGATCTGTCATACTCAATGCCATCAAAATTAGTCAAGAATAGATAATAATCTTTGGGTTTGTTACTGAGGTTTATTTCACACTGAATCTAGATTAAAAATATGCTTTTCCACTATAGTCTACAAAGTAAGTTAACCTCTCCAGACTTTCTGTGTCAGACTGGTCAATATATCTTGTGTTTGTCCTCAGATTCGTATGACCCCAGTCGTGTGGAGAGAGTCTGAACTTGGACGGTGTCAGAACAAACCCTGTGACCTTACTGGAATATTCACTGTTATTAAACACTCATCGCAAACATAACTGGAGCTCCTTAGACCTCACGCTTTATTAATAGCACTCACAGAAGTTCAGAAGCTTCAGATGGACTTCATGATGCATATTAAGACTAATCTGGAGAACTTCTATGTTCTGTTGACGCTGAACAAGTAACCATGAAAGTCTATCAATGAGATATGAATGTATAATATATATCAAGCAAAGCTCAGACATTACACACATAGCTACAAATCAGTCTGTGTAGAGCTAATAATTTTCTAAAGAAACTCAAGTTTCTCTACACCAGCAAAAGCGGGAATTCTGTCATTAATGTGTTAAGAAAAGACACAAATGCTTGCACTTCTTGTTTTCTGCAGTATTACCAATGAGAGAAAGAGGGAGGCCTTCGATGTATTAAAGCAATGAACTGGACTGGAGAGGTAGCAGCTGAGTCAGTTACATTACACTGTGCTTTCCCTCACAGAGCAACTATTTTTGTAACAAATGTTAAAGCGTGATAACATTTGTTATCCTGTTTTACAGGTGGGAGAAAATGTCACTGTGGTAACTGCAATACAAAATCTTTCTTTTTTTGCAAATTATGCCACAGACTGCTTTTATCAAGAGTTTAGCAAGATTTTAGGATATTTTATGTGAAGTATCAGAATATTGGTCTCCAGCAACTTTAATCAGTTTTCAGTGACTTCACGAGACAGTATTCGTAGTTATTGCTTTAAAACGAGTCTGTGCACTCAGAGGTTTATCTCATATGCAGTTTGAGCTTTTCAAAGTAGCAATCTGATTACGTATAATCATGAAATGCAATCGACAAAAAAGAAAATGTATTTATTTTTATCAAGCTATCAACAGCCTGTACAGATGGAAATATATTAGACAAAGTATTTTGTATTTTACCTTGTGAATTTGTTTGCTTGCTTACAATCATTATGGATATATCATATCTAAATATGTTTATTGTCTAAGATCCTGTATTTCTCTTGCAATGAAGGATATCTGTGATGTGTGGTGTGCCTTTTGTTGCACAACTGTCAGAAAGTATTAACTGTTATGTTTTGTGCTTTAATGCATTTTATTTCACATATAAACTAACTCACATCCTCCCTAAACAGTAAGTCCATCTCATTTCTGAAAGTTACCTAAGATATCTACCGGGTGTAGTGCTTGTAAACTAGTTTAGTGTATTATTGCTTGGTTACTTTCTTTTATGACTCTGTACATGTGAAATTGAAGTGGACAACTGTTGCCATGACGGTTTCTCATCACATGGTTGTTTATAACTGCAGTGCACAGCCAATTAGAATATCCAAAGACTGACAATAGAGAGCTTATATCCAAAACCTCAAGAAAATAATTGCTTCCATTATTATGGTTAATGCAAACACTGTAATGTAGTAGTATTACTTTTACTATTGCTGCAGGTTACTATAAACTGCAGGTTTATGTAGATAAAGTTAATAAGTGGTTTAAAAAACAACATGCTAATAAAATGTTGCATTCATCACACATTTTGTAAGTTTGCATCAAAGTATTGTTGTAAGTAGTCCTTAATTGTTTCTACCATTTTGTACAATTTTTCTTTTCAAAATGGACGATTATATTGTTGCGTATAACGTATATGGCATTTAATATCTTTTTCTATTTTCATACAGAAACTGTACATGATTATTTTGTATGGGTTGGAATGATTTGTCTTCTCTGCATGAGACAGGAGGTGAAAACTGGGGTCAGCAAATGTTTTGCATACTGCATTTGGTACGACATTAAAAATCTATTCATTATATTACATTGAGCACATTTTTATCTTGCTAAAAAGCTTCGGAACTATTTAAATTCAGAACAGGCTATTTTTTACAGAAAGTTATTTACAGAAAGGGATGTGTTTACTGTATTTACGCAGTACTCGTGTCTTTGAGGTTTGGGTGAGTGTAAAGCAAATGTTTGAGATGAAATTCTTTTGTATATTATAACAGATTGCTCATTAATAAACTCCTTGCATGGACTTGTTTTTCATATATTGGTTTCATATGTGTAATATGAACAAGAAGAAGAGAAACATTATGAAGACTCACTGGAGGGTTTATTTAATGCATTAAACAAAGTAACACGATTCATGTGTTAAAATAGTGCTGGCATTCTTCTGAAACAATCATGACTCGGCAAACTTTACTAACTTTACAACATCACATTATTCAAACAAACCTATTAACAATAATCAAACACACATCTGCTGAACAAACACCAAATATTTAAGAAAATCTCATTATCCTAAAGTCCTTTTTGCTTTTTACTCAGAAACCTGACATATTTGCTGCATTGTAAGATGTTAGTCATTAAATACGATGTATAGGGGTTATATATACAGTATATAGGGGATATATAGGATGCTAAAATGTCTATATAGGTAGCAAACTGTATGAACTGAATAGAAATATCTTTGGATGCTTTTCTCTCTTCCTCCCAGCTAGCAGGGAACGTTCTCAGAACATTGGCTAATGTTCTCCAAAAGTTCTCTCAAAGGTATCAAAATGTTCTTGCAGTAAAGTTAGTGGCACGTCTATTTAATGTTATATATAATTTATCCAAAACATTCTTAAGTAGTGAGTAAAACGTCTTAAAAAGTTACAGAATTTTAAAATGTATAAATAAAGTTAAGCAATAATTTTAATACAACGTCTAAAAAACGATGTTTTTAATGTTCGTAGAACTTAAAAAAAATAACATTTTAAATGTCTTGTTATTTAATGGAAGCATTAGGGAAACGTTCATACAACCTTAAAATGTTAGCTAGGTTGGCATTGAAAGCCCTGTGGTTCATTGTAAGTCTTTGGCTTTTCTCTCTCTCAGCTTTTCTCTGCCCTCTTCTCATGTTCTCTTTGTTGTTTCAAAAGGTCGGGAACATAAATTGCCAGCCATGTTTAATTACAGTAACGTGCAATATTGTCAGTTGATGAGTGTTTGTGGGTGGGTTTGTGTCTCTGGTTACGGTAAGAAAAGGTTAGCCTGCAGAATTACCGTTCGGAGTACTGAAGCAAAGCCAGTGGCCTTTTCACCACTGACCCTCATCTGAGCAATCAGCCAGCAGTGAATGGCCATGAGCTTGTCCAATTAGACAGACAGAGAAAGAGCTCTCTCATTGGCCATGTGTTTGATCTGACCACCTAACCGACCTTTCAGAGAAATCTCAATGCACTCACTCACCATTGGCAAGTCAGGAAGCAACTGTCAGTATTTCGGTCCAGATCTAGATAATGATGCAACTGAATCTTGTGCACTGTGTCCAGCGTGATTCAATAATGTTCGCGTCCAAACGGCATTTTATGTTGTATCTGATCAAATTAAAACTGAGAAATGCACTCAAGGACCTTGATGTGGATTTGTTTCTGCCTGCCAGCTCTGGAAAATAAAAAATGAAATAAAAAAACATTGAGTGTACTGTTGACTGGAGTCTTCTTTCATCAAAAGCATATTTGGAATTAAAGCTATGCATGTATCAGAGAATTCTGGGGCCCCTGACCACTATTATATTTAATTTGTGGGGGGCCCTGTGCACTTGTGGGTGTGTAAAATCATACCATTAGCAATGACCCTGTTTGGAATATGGAGGGTTAATGGATTCTGTCATACATGCATCTCATTCTCAGTTTTACTGTCTCTACCTCCTGCTGATTTCTTTAATCCCTAAAACACAGGGTGTCAATCCACACACTCTTCACTTAGATACAGTAAACACACTATAAACAAAGCTATGTGCAGTGTTCACCAAACAGCCTACAGATGCTTGTCTGTCCCTAGGGATGTCTGTCTACACGCCATCCATGTACACGGAGACATCACATCATACACCTACTCCATCTTTAACACAACTATTTCATAACACACTTTTTTAAACATGGTTCTGAGTAAATGATGAACACAAACCGTACGTTTAAACCATACATTCCCAGCTAACAGGAAAAAGTCCTCTCAAAGGTATCAAACTAAATCTTGTTTTAACGTTAGAATAATTTTCTTAACATTATATATCATGAATATTGAAAGCGTTAGTCTTAGTATTTAGTGGAATGTTATAAAAAAGTACAGAATGAAAATTGTTCTTATAACCAAGAAAAGACATTAATACAATGTCTAAAAAACTGAATGTTCTGAATGTTCCTACTTTCAACTTAGCATGAACTTTCAAAATAGCCTGTTTAACATTTTTGTAATGTGATTGAAGGTAAACGTTCTTACAACCTAAAATTTTTAGCTGGGTTCTCTTTCGCTTGTCTCTTAATTACTTTTCAGATAAACACAGCGAACGGAATTGGATCCAGTTTGAAAGTGAATCTGTGTTCACACTTAAAACCACATTGTATCTGAATTGTTGCCTTTTGTTTTCTTAATAGATCACTGATATCTTTCCTTCAAATATTAATTTTCTAACTATCCCCTATATTTTTGTCAATGGGTTTCTCTCCTTCTGCTTCTTTTAATTGTTGTATGTTTATATGCGTGAGTGGGTGGATGTCTTTTAATTATTTAGCGAGAGAAACTGGAGACCACATACAGAATGAGGTCTTTTGTGTTCAGTCTTTCAATGGGCTTGACTGAATAATGCATAGCTGAGTGTCAAGAGAGGGCAGAAACCGGTTGAAACAGTTTGACATAAACACAATAAAGCCACAGAGATGTATAGTTGGGCAATAATGTTATTATGATGTCTATCTCAATGGGTGGGGGAGGGAGTCATATTCATGGCCTTTGTATAATTTTTCTGCTTTCTATTAGGTTAGTGTAGACAGTGTCTCAGCAGGTCACATGATATTGGACTCTGCTCAGCATGAACATAAAACATTTACTGGCACAATTTTTCTCAATTTGTATTATTACAAAGACAACATGACACATGGTTCCATTAGAGAAAACCCATGTGTGCTGCAGTGTTTTTAGGTTGTTGAGGTAATGTGTAATACTTCAGTTTTCAATTATTTCACAAATGTTTTGCTATTTTTATGTTTTTTTTTTTCTGTTCGCGCTAACCTTCAAGTTTGTAAGAAACCGAATAGATGGAAATTAACAGTAAAGTGGTAGTTGCTAGGCAATTGGTAAAGTTTTCTGGGTGGTTGCTGGGGCGGTGCTATGTGGTTGCTAAGCAGTTGTTAGGGTGTTCAGGGTGATTGCTAGGGCATTGGCAGTTGTCATGGTGATATTTAGAGACGGCTACAAATGGCTTACAGTATCTCTGCATATTAAACTGAAACAGGAGAAAATGTTTTATATTAAAAATGCTCATGTCACCTTTATCTTAGTTTTAAACTTTGGATAGATAGAT
>JAZGTK010007867.1:0-18902 GCA_036877625.1 Ambastaia sidthimunki
GACTCCATGAAGGGCCAGGGTCCATTGAAGATCTAACAGTAGCTGGATCCACATAGAGACAGCCAATCTAAAACTCCGCCGGGAGGGAGCCCCAACAAAAAGCAGAGAGTAATTAGCATAGCTGCTGTTCATAATCTTTCAAGCATAGAATCAAATCTTCTGTTGGTGGAAATAGAAATGTGAGGTGTTCTAATATATTAAGAAAATGCAAGACTAAAGAGGTGTGTTTTTAGTCTAGATTTAAACTGCAGGAGCGTGTCTGAGCCCCGGACAGCAATTGGAAGACTATTCCACACAGTTGGAGCTAAATATGAGAAGGCTCTGCCGCCTTTTGTGGATTTATTAATTCTGGGAACAACCAGAATTACACATTCGGGTGATGTGGCTGAGCGTAGGGGTTTCCTTCTTCAGATCAAATTATACATTGAGATGCTTTCTGGTAAAGCCCTCCAATGGGCAAAGTCTATGTGGAATGCAAATAATACTATCATCGACTCATATGAACAATTCACCAATCGCTTTTATGAAGTTTTCAGTACCACTACAGGTATTCTCTCCACCTCCAATCAGTTGTTTCGTTTACGGCAAGGCTCTTCTTCTATCACAGATTACACACTGGAGTCTCAGATGCTGGCGGCGGCTAGCGGTTGGAATGAGACTGCACTCCTGAGTGCTTATCGTCAAGGACTCAACGTTGATATTTGCTCAGCAATGGCTTTATATGATGATTCAATTAGATTAGAAGCATTTCTTCTACGAACCACGCGCATATCACAACGCCTAGCCGCCTGCCAGCCCATTTAAACCGCTCCTCAGCCCATTCTCTCTACAGTATACGGCAATCTCGCATGGAAGGCGTTCGCCGTATGTCTTTTGTATTATGCATTTATTCCTCAAGGAAGATCTGCGGTTTCTGGTACTGGAGGAATCCACCGTCGACATCATCCTGGGAAGCCCCTGGTTAGAACTACACTCCCCAGAATTCCAATGGAACCCCTGTGACATCAGACACTGGAGTCAGAAATGTCTATCCACCTGTATGACATGTTTACCTTCACCCAAAATAACTCCTCTCTCCCTAGCGTCCACCTGTGTCAAAAGCCTGGAACTCAACTCAATCAACTCAATCAATTTCTTCAGAGTACATGGCGTTCCAGGATGTGTTCAGTAAGCAGGCAGCAAACCCGACTACCACCTCACCGGTCATGGGACTGCTCCATCGATCTACTGATTGGAGCAAAATTTCCTAAGGGACGCATCTACCCCTTGTCCATCCCAGAGCGCCAGGCGATGGAGGATTACATCAGCGAGGCACTCCAGCAAGGATTTATTTGACCTTCCACCTCTCCGGTCGCTTCCAGCTTCTTCTTTGTGGGCAAGAAGGATGGGGGGCTGAGGCCTTGCATCGACTACCGCGCTCTCAACTCCCGGATTGTTCAACAACCATATCCGTTACCCCTGGTCCCTGCAGCCCTTGAGGAACTCCGGGGAGCCACCGTCTTCTC
This sequence comes from Ambastaia sidthimunki, assembly GCA_036877625.1. Lineage (NCBI taxonomy): Eukaryota > Metazoa > Chordata > Actinopteri > Cypriniformes > Botiidae > Ambastaia > Ambastaia sidthimunki. Next base: position 1,506 of record JAZGTK010007867.1, read on the forward strand.
CAAGCTGGACCTGCGGAGTGCGTACAACCTCGTTCGCATACAGGCTGGAGATGAGTAGAAGACTGCCTTCATTACCCCCACTGGCCATCATGCCTTACGGCCTCTCCATCAGTCCAGCGGTCTTCCAAACGTTTATGAACGAGGTGTTCCGGGAGTTTCTCCATCGGTTTGTTGTGGTGTACATTGACGATATCCTCATCTACTCCCGGAACCTGGCCGAACATCGCCTTCACGTCCAGCAGGTCCTACAAAAGCTGAGAACCCACCATCTATATCTCAAGCTGGAGAAGTGTGAGTTCCATCACTCTTCGGTGCAGTTCCTCTGCTATGTCATCAGTGCCAAGGGTATTGCTATGGGCCATGGGAAAGTCAAGGCTATACTGGATTGGCCAGTTCCCTCTACTGTCAACTCCAACGTTTACAGGCTTTGCAAACTTCTACCGAAGATTTATCCACAATAACAGTTTAATCGCTGCCCCCTGACCTCCCTCCTTCAAGGGGGAACCCAAGACTCATTCCTGGTGTCCCGAGGCCCACAAGGCATTCCAACACCTCCAGAAGTCCTTCAGCACCGCTCCCTTGCTGGTCCATCCTGATCCCAACCTCCCCTTCATCGTTGAGGTTGACGCATCCACCACCGGAGTAGAGGCGGTGCTGTCTCAAGTGACCGGAGAGCCACCTCGCCTCCATTCCTGTGCATTCTTCTCCAATAAGCTTTCGTCGGCTGAGCAAAATTATGACATCGGCAATAGGGAACTTCTAGTCATTAAACTGGCCCTGGAGGAGTGGTGGCACTGGCTGGAGGGAGCCAATCATCCATTCACTGTAATTACAGATCAAAAGAATCTTCAATACCTCCGTGAAGCCAAGAGACTAAACCCTAGACAGCTTGCTGGGCACTCTTTTTTACCTGGTTCCAATTTAATATCACCTACCGTCCTGGATCCAGGAACACTACTGATGATGCTCTCTCTCGCCAGTATACTGCTGAACCCACCCCAGAAAAAGAAACCAACCTACTTCCTCAGATCATGGTCTGCCCCATACAATGGGATTTAGAGGAGGACATCCGCATTGCCACCCTCCAGGAGCCTGCTCCGCTGACCTGCCCAGAAGGTACAATCTATGTCCCAAACTCCCAATGTCAAAACCTTCTGGGCACAGCTCTTAGTTCCCCGGGCTCTGGACATCCAGGCAGTAGACGGACCCTCTCGCTCCTTCAGGCTCAGTACTGGTGGCCTAGTATGCACCGTGATGTCCTCAGGTACGTCCAAAGCTGCTCAGTCTGTGCCACTTATAAAACTCCTCGCTTCTTACCCGCAGGAAAACTGGTCCCACTACCCATCCCGAAAAGACCCTGGTCCCATCTAGGCATCAACTTTGTAACGGATCTCCCAAAATTGAAGGGAAACACATGCATACTCGTAGCTGTTGACATGTTTTCTAAAGCCTGCAGACTTATCCCCTTGAAGGGTCTGCCTATGGCTCTCGAAACTGCTGAACATCTGTTTAATCATGTGTTTAGGAATTTCGGTGTTCCGGAGGAGATAGTGTCGGACCGGGGTCCACAGTTCATCTCCCATGTCTGGAAAGCATTTTTCAAATTACTTGGTGTTTCTATTAATCTGTCTTCTGGTTACCACCCTCAGACCAATGGCCAGACTGAGCGCAAGATCCAGGAGCTGGGACGGTACCTCCGGTCATACTGCCAGGATGACCAATACAGCAGGAGCTGGTTCCTCCCGTGGGACGAGTACGCACAGAACTCCCTATGCCAAGACACCACCGGCTTGACTCCCTTCCAGTGCGTACTCGGGTATCAGCATCTGCTGTTTCCCTGGACAGAGGAACCGTTACATGTTTCAGCTGTTGACTACTGGTTTCAACTGAGCAAGAGAGTGTGGGACTCAGCTCATCAACATCTTCAGCGGGCTGTTTGTTGTCATAAGAGGTTCGCCGACGTCCGAAGATCTAAGGTTCCCAACTACCAACCCGGGAGACAAAGTCTGGCTCTCAACTTGAGATCTATGCCTCTGACAGCCCTGCAGGAAGCTGAGTCCCTGCTTTATTGGTCCGTTTCCTATCCAGAGGCAGATCAACAACATTACCTACCAGCTTCAGCTTCCTCCCAGGTACCGCATTCACCCCGCTTTTCACGTCTCCATCCTAAAACCTTTCTCTCCATCTGCCACAGATGCCCCAGGAGCAGGAGCTGAACTCCCTCCACCAGACGTCCTAGAACAGCCTTCCATCTATGCTGTCAAGGAAATCCTGAACTCCCACCGCCGGAGTGGCCGTCTGGAATATCTCATCGACTAGGAGGGGTACGGTCCCAAGGAAAGATCGTGGGTGGCAAGGGATGATGTGCTGGACCCCACTCTCCTACAGGACTTCCATCAGCGTCATCCAGACCGACCTGCCCCTCGCCGTCGTGGGTGCCCCCAGCGGCGTGGTAGGGTGTCTGGAGCTGCACCTGTAGGGGGGGTAATGTCAGGCATTCACCACAGCCACCTCAGTCCCCAGGACCCCAATCCACATACTCAGCATCTCCTGATTATTAATTACATAGCTCCGCCCCTTCCCGATGTATATAAGGACTTCCCAGCTCACTTCCCATTGTCTGATCTACAGTTCTCCTCGTTCTCATTGGACTGCCTGTCTGCATCCATCTCTCTATCTCCTGTTGTGTATCTCCATCTGTGTTAATAAATCTTTACTGGTTTATTATACATCCGTGTTTGGTTTTCCCTCCATACCATCAGCGTGACAGTAGGTAAGTAGTAGGTCATTTAATAAGATTACACAAACTCATCACAGGCTGCTGTTGAATTAAGTAATTCATCAATGTATAGATAATTGTTAGATCATCTTTAGGTGGAAGGCTGCCTTTTCAGTAGATGTATTCAAAGATGGATGGATTGGGTAAATCTTTAAATCTAAATCTTGAAATTCATGGTGGGAACTGGACCAAAGAAACATATCCCAAAATATCAATCAAAAAGTTAACAGCAACTTTTCACAAATACAGTGCACATACAGTGCACTGCCTTATAAACTGTAATAATGTGCAAAGACTTGTATAATGAAAAACATGCACTAACATGCTCATTATCACAGTGAATGTTAGGGTCAATGACTGAAGAAAAAAAAAAGTTAAGAATTATTTTTACATAAGGTAGCTTGCAAAATAATAGTAATAATATATCTGCAATGGTCATATGAGATCTAATTCTTTTAACAATCTTAACATCCTAAACATCCATTCTAAAAATTATAGTATTGGAGTATATTATAATAATATATTGCTACCTTTAGAATTATAAGGTAGTGACAGAAACAGTTAAGCAACAGAAGAGAACAGCAGCTTGAAAATAAGTTTGTGTTTGTATTTTCATTAGTCTCAGTGTAGTGTTAGTTGACAGGAGTCATTGTTTTGCTTAGTTAATCAATCGCGTGGCAAAGTTGCATTTGTTCTCGTTGACATCTATCGGGTTGTCGATACTACGTTCGAAGGCATGGCCTGCTGAATTCAATAACAAGGTAGTAGGGAAGCCGTTCTAAGGCATGGCCTGCTGAATTGAATAACAAGGTAGTAGGGAAGCATAAAAATGCTTGGTACACCGCGGCAGCCCTTATGTGAAGACCGATGAGTGTAAAGACCAGCAACTTGACCTGCGCGACTCCACCGAGCAGAGACACCGACATAGCACTTCAGTATTGCCTTTGCTCCTCCCTTATCCTGCACTTCTTGAAAACTACAGACCGGTATCTCTTCTCGCATTCATTGACAAAACACTTGAGCAAGTTGTGTTCGAGCAACTTTCTACATTCCTCACACAGAATAACTTACTGGACATCAACCAATCCAGCTTCAAAAGCGGCCACTCAACTGAGACGGCCCTGCTCTCTGTTACTGAAGCCCTCTGATTGGCAAGAGCTGCCTCCAAATCCTCAATCCTCATCTTGCTGGATTTGTCTGCTGCCTTTGACACCATCAACCATGAGATCCTCCTGTCAAGACTCAGGAAAATGGGTATCTCAGGAGCTGCACTTTAGTAGTTTAACTCGTACCTCTCAGGTAGATCCTTCAGGGTGTTCTGGAGGGGTGAGGTTTTGAAGCCACATCATCTTACCACTGGGATTCCTTAGGGCTCTGTTCTTGGACCACTTCTCTTCTCAATCTACATGTCATCACTAGGATCTGTCATCCAGAAACACGGATTCTCATATCACTGCTATGCCGACAATATGCAACTCTACTTTTCTTTCCAACCAGACAATACTACAGTAGCTGCTCGCATTGCAGCCTGTCTAACAGACATCAGCATGGATGAAGGACCATCACCTTCAGCTCAACCCTGCCAAAACAGAACTCCTTGTAATACCAGCAAACCCAACATTTCACCACAACTTTTCCATTCAGCTTGGATCATCAACAATAACTCCTTCCAGAACAGCCAGGAACCCCAGGAGTTATGTTTGATGATCAGTTAAATTTCACGGATCATATAGCTTCAACAGCCACATCCTGCAGATTTGCCTTACATAACATCAAGAAAATCAGACCTTTCCTCACAGAACTGTCCTCACAACTCCTTGTACAAGCTCTTGTTCTCTCCAGATTGGACTATTGCAATGCTCTCCTGACGAGCCTACCAGCAAGTACTATCAAACCGTTGCAAATGATTCAGAATGCAGCAACGAGGGTAGTCTTTAACGAGCCCAAGAGAGCACGTCACACCTTTTTTCACCAGACTGCACTGGCTACCATTGGCTGCTCGATTTACTGTTTCTATTTTTCTTTCATTTGTAAGTAATTTTGGATAAAAGCGTCTGCTAAATGCCTAAATGTAAATGTAAATAAGGTTCTCTCTGCGTTTTGTCCAGTTTTGGGATATTAAGGTTTAAAGTTTTTGCATTGTAAATACCAAAACTGATAAGTGGAACAAATTACTTTAAAGCATGGGAGTTACAAACACCCCAAATGTATTCTAAATAGGAAATACTAAAATTCTACCTAATTTAGAAATTAGGAATTTTGGAACAGGTCAATTGCAGATAGAACCTTGTAACTCTAAGAACTCTAAATCACCTTGGAATTACAAGGTTCTATTTAACAAAACAGAAAAGATAACAATGATTTAAGAAATACTTATATATAATTTACTTATGTAGCCTATCTTGAATATGTTAAATGTATGTCTTACAAATGTGTTTTTATCTGTCAAAATGTTATATCTAAGCTTTTAATTGTACAGTGTTGCGTCCAGTGAAGAAGCAATTTTTTGAGTAACATGCTCCAGGCAAGTAACAAGACAGATGGCTTGAATGCTAAAAATAATTGTTTATTTTGTTTGATTATATGGATCATGCTACTCAAGCAATTGTCTGAAAGATGAAAACATAGCACTTTACTTGTTGCTTTCAATAACACCTTCACATTTACCTTAAGTCTCATAACACAGTATTTAACCAGTGGGACTGGGACATGCTTAACAACATAAAGAGGTAAGACCTGAGCGGTCCTCTTGTGTACATTCCAAATTATGATTGGGCCGCTACAGGTAGAACCTTATAAGACCAAGTTTGAGTTCAATTTTGCAGATAGAACTTTTTTGTTTTTCAAATTAAACACCCAAAATGCATTTTTTTTAAAAATAAAACACCTTTAATAGTGTCAATAAGTTATATTAGAATAAGAATATGTCAATAACTCAATTTTGACAAAATGTCAGATAGAAGGTAGTGATATTAAAGCATTAGTATAGAAGTGTTATATCTTAAATGTTATGTTATAACATGCTCTAACATTCTCTCCCCCATTACTGGAAGTCTGTATGTGATAAAGTAATTTTTTGTGGCGATATTAAAGTGATGCACATGCAGTCAGTCACTCTTTCCTGTGGTCTGTCCCAGAGTCCCTGAATGTAAATGGATATGACTCCCACTGGTAGGAACATTAGAGAGGAGAGAGGACATCCTATGATGACAACCTGTCTAGACAGACCCATTTTTATTAGTCCCCGTGGGACTACACCACACTCACCGGTCTCTGCACAAACAAATATACATGCACATACATATACATATTGTGAAAAAAAAAATATTTTATTACTGTTGAATTTTTTTTGTTGAACCCCTATGTAAATTATTTATTTGAAGTACCTTCTGACAACCTTTCCATAAATAGTAATATAATATTCATTACATAGTAATGAATGAAAAGTAATATATTTCATTACATGATCCACAAAAAATGGATTTTTACATTTTCTAAAGAAACCATAGAATGTTTAGCTTTTTCAGTGCAAGAGTTTGTAGTTCCTAATCCTTTTGCTTTAAAAGTATGTTTAAATTAAAAAAAATTTCAGGGTTATCTGTTATCATTGATATTTGTACGTTATGTGTGACAAAGTGGCAAATAGACATATTTCAACTGTTAAATGTGTTGGTCTAAATAACTGCTGAAATAATTATTTTAACAACATTTTGTCACACTTGCATAGATGGGTCATTTTTGACCCATGGGTGTACATCTGATGCAGCAACACAAAACCTAAAAAAAATTTAAATAAGTTGTGATAATTGAAAACAAGATATTTTGAATATTCATGGATCATGTAATTCATAGCTTATAGAATATGAGAAATAAATAGATTTCAATAGATAAAGAAATGCCCAGCAATGCATAAAATAATATATGAAATGAATACAGGTCATATGTGTGTGGGTTTGCATAGCTTGTGCATCATTTATTTATTTATTTATTTATGAAAGGTTGTTAAATTGACTGCTCCAACATAACACGATGAAACACTCCTAAAGCTAAGACAGCACTCTGTTTCAACAGTGTTTTTTAATAGTTTAAAAAAGGGGCATACTCAATGGTGATGAGGAGGTAGGGTAGAGTGTGATTAAAAATAAAACTACCCAGCAGATCTGCAAGTATTTATTATAAGTATATATTTCTTTCACAAATACCTGACACAAGTATAAATTTACAAAAAACACTTTACAAAAAAACACTACTAAGCCTTTCTCCTCTCTCCCAACAGGTATCACCTCAAGCATCGAAATGTTGTACTCTGGGTAAAATTGTGAACACATACAGCTGATGTTTATTGTCATCTTATGATTTATCGTTTTTTTCACATTGTAAGTCGCTTTGGATAAAAGCGTCTGTTAAATGCCTAAATGTAAAGTGTAAGTAAATGGATAGTGAATGGAATGGAAATGGATAGTGGAAACAAGAAGAAAACATATTTATTCAAAACTGGTTATACTTGCGTGATGCCCCCTTTGGTGGTTCAGCTTTGGTGAGAATGGTTATTGGTCTGAGACATGACACATATGCTGCCAGGGTAGACTTAAAGAAAGCTTGAATTTTGTAAGCTTGAAAGAGTATTTAATAGTTGAAAGTCTTGAGTTTTATAATGTAAGTTACATCTAAGATAAGAATGTCACTATGGTTCATTGATCCTATACACAATGAATAGATAGATGAAGCCAGCAGCTGAACCAGAGAAACATGGCCTAGATACTAAGTATGCATAAGCAATTGGATGTGATTTCATTACTCTTCATTACTTTTCTGCCATGTATTTGAGTTTGTGTAGCAATTTCATTGATTTTTATTGGAACATCAGATAAATCTGTTCAAGGCATTAATTCAAGTTTATGTCTTTCTCTCTTGTCTATCTCCAGGGTGAAAAAAGACATAGAAGAAGACATAAGAATCGTCAGAAATCTGAGCACATTTGTTCTGTAAGGAAACATTACATTGGCTGAACTGGGCTATAGAAGAAAAGTGGAAGTGAGGAGACCTTCCTTTGGTTGCATGATGGCTCATGAAGGTTTCGGGGGGCTTAGAGACTTGGTCTTTTTCCTGCTGCTGTGCCTGACATTATCGGCCGAGCTGTTGGAGATGGCTACAGCTTCCTTACAGGGACTGGATGGTGTGGGTGACATAGTGTGCCCTTCTGTGTGTCGTTGTGATGAGGATTTTATTTATTGCAATGACCGTGGACTGAGTGCAATTCCACCACTACCACCCTCTGCAACTGTGCTTTATCTTCAGAATAATCACATCGATAACGCAGGACTTCCCAAGTCCTTGGAGCATCACACTACAGTCCGTGTTATATATCTCTATGATAATGAATTGGATGACTTTCCAATGCAGTTGCCACCTTCATTAAGAGAGCTTCACCTCCAGGACAACAACATTAGACTGTTGCCACAGGCTGCACTTGCCAGACTTCCACTCCTTGAAAAGTTGCATCTGGATGACAACTCTGTTTCTACAGTGAGTATTGAAGACCAGGCTTTTGCTGACAACCCTAGACTACGTCTACTCTTTCTTTCCAGAAACCATCTTTCCAGCATCCCATCTGGTCTTCCTGCCTCGCTTGAGGAGCTTCGTTTAGATGATAACCGAATTTCTACTATTCCTACTCATGCTTTTCGTGGTTTGTCATCTTTACGCCGCCTGGTGTTGGACGGTAATCTTTTAGCTAATCAGCGCATAGCTGATGATACTTTCTCACGCCTGTCAAACTTAACAGAACTTTCTCTAGTGCGTAATTCTCTGCAAACACCCCCACTGAACCTGCCTAATGCCCACTTACAGAGACTTTCCCTTCAGGACAACACTCTTATACACATGCCTCGGGGGACACTTGATGGTATGCGCAGACTACAGCGTCTAGATCTTTCTGGAAACAATTTGACCACTCTTCCTAGAGGTTTGTTCAGGGATTTGGACAGTCTAGGGAATCTTCTGGTGCGAGGCAACCCTTGGCATTGTGGGTGCAACTTGCGCTGGCTTCATGACTGGCTGGAGGCGAAGGGTAACACAGTTACAGTGAGAGGCTTCATCTGTCAGACACCAGAGAGAGTTAGAGACATGCCGCTAAGAGACCTCACAAATCAGATGGATGAATGTGATTTGGCTGTTGCTGGAGGTGGTGTAGTAGGTGCAGGGATTGGTGGTAACAGAGTAAGTGGGAGAGGGGTAGGAGCCATTTCTACGACTGTCTCTCCCCCTCAAGGGTCACTGTTCACACTTAAGTCTAAACGACCAGGCCTGGGTTTCCCAGAAACAGGGTTGGACTACACATTAAGCAGCAGTGGTGTGGGCAAGAACCTGGCCCTGAATGTAAAACCTCTATCCTATGATAGCATCCGGGTTACTTGGAGCGTGGCGCAAACATCTTCTTCCTTTCGATTAAGCTGGCTTCGCCTGGGAACCAGCTCTACCATGGGGTCTATTACAGAGACCTTGGTTAGTGGTGATCGACGGGAATATCTTCTTACCTCCTTGCAGCCTGCTTCCAGCTACATCATTTGCATGGTGCCTCTAGTGTCTAATAGTGGAAGCCGAAGTAATTTGCCCGGGGGTGACAAAGACACAAATGATGTTCCAGTTTGTGCCAGAACTGAAACCTCTCATCCCACCCACTCTGAAGATGACCGAGGTGAAGATCAGAACTTTGATCAAATGCGTTCTCTTCCACTTGCTGGAATTATTGGAGGTGCTACAGCAATAGTTTCCCTGGCTTTTATCATTGCCATTTTCTGCTGGTATGGGCACCGTGCAGGACGCCTTAATTCAAGAGACCACTACAGTCCTAGTACCTCCCGCAAAAACAAACACTTTGATGACTACATTGAGTCGGGCACCAAGAAAGACAATACCATTTTAGAAATTAGAGGTCCTGGATTTCAGATGACACCTATGGCAGCAAGACAGCCCCTTCAACCCAAACCTGTACGAGAGGATTACATCATACACACCATATTTCCCTCCAAAGGCACAGGTCTATACAAGCCATCCAATAACATGACCAATTCTGGTTATGGTACCAACCGTGGATATAGGGAAGGAGGCATTCCAGATATAGATTACTCTTACACATGATAGTCCTGATTTAACAACCTAAAATTATGAATCATGGACTGCATAGATACACAGTTATTAATCAACATGGGCTTTGCAGAATTCCATTTGTGCCTTCTGGTCTCTTTTACAATGTAGCCTGCTGTTTATGAGACTTTTATGCTGTTTATGAAACTCTTAATTGACCCAGATGCTTATAGAAAACAGCATTTTTGGTGTGGTGCAAGGTGGCCATTCCAAATGTTTCATTCCAAATTAATATTTTCACCTCCTGGTATAATAACTAATGACCCTGACATTGCTGTGTGCCATCTCTGGCTGGCACACTAAATTTAAGGGCAGCACGCACCACATTTCAGATCACACATGCTTTCATGGAACTCATTACATATGCTGGGAGCTTGGCAGTTTTCTCATAAAAAATAACTATCCTGGCACATATTTCAATATTTGTATCCTATATCAGACTTTTAACCTATAAGTTAAAATGTCCCTAAATATTTGAACCATGACTTTTTTTGATTATAAATGGTATTGATTCCAATGTCAAGCCAAATAGCCTATCTTCTCTTGGAAAACTGGAAGCGGTTTTGGCAAGTGAACCGTCTGGTCAGGGCATGTTTTCACTTGGTTGTATTTTTTGGACATGAGCTGGACAAGACACAGTTACCGCTAATTTTTGCAAGAAGTATCTGGAACAAACACATATTCAAAAAGTACTGTATGGTTTTAAAAGCCTCAAAACAAATCATATACACCTGAAAACATCTAACAAGTATTTTGATAGCTGATCTGCTTTCAGACTGGTAAAACGCTGTATAATTTTATACCCATTTTATAAGCTGTATAAAATGGGTATGAAATCTTTTAAATATTAACATTTAAACTTGATCAAAACAGTATTGATAGATAAAACACACTGGATTTTGGACATTGTTTTGACACTGTTTCCTAGTTATTTACTTTTGTTTGATTCTTTTTTACTTTTTTGTTTGTTTGTTTAATACAACCCTGCAAAGTTTTAATGTAATAATCAACCAAGGGGTTTCCTTTGTAATCAAGGATTTGAATGACTGTCAGTGGGTTGTCACTTATTCAATGTTAAATTCCCCAAACATTTAATAAAAAAGCCCAATGTATGGATCAATACAAAGATCTCCACTTATTAAATATAGTAAAGTGTCTGTATAAAGAACAATCTTTCTAATGGTACAACACTGTGATGAAAAGAAAGGTTCTCTACAAAATTACCACAACTTGTTCAAGTCTAATACACAATTGGTTATGGTAGAGACTTTTACTCTGGTAAAAGTAAGTTAAGTGGAAATCTGATCCTAGACCTGTGTAAAAAAGTACACAACCACTGTATCCCCTATGACGTTAATCGAGTGTACTGTTAAAATAGTATTAGTGGTGTATGGTTTCTTAACTACACTTCCAGCACAAATAAAAATTTCACCAGTTATGTAAATGTACGACCTCGCTGCTAACCACAGCAGCTACTGTATATACTGTTAATAGTCCTGAAAAGTAGAAGGAGGGTGGTATGAGAAAATGGGAATCTAAACCTTAACACTGTGAGCCATCACAGTTTGAGATTATAAGGGTCTCAAAATGTTGCATGATGTCCTAAAGTCGATGTATTTCTTGAGACCATGCCCCCTTTTATTTTCTTTATGTGGATGTTAAACATTTTGTGAATGTCTTCAACCCACTCATTCAAGCTAGTCGCAGTATGTGCTAATTAAGGAGAACTTATTTGACAATTTACAAAATGCAACTATGGTACAGACGTAGAAATAGTGTGTGCTGTTTGTAAAAGATCATCCCTGAGTTTTCATTTCTGTTCTGATCATCTGGTCACGTTATTTATATTTATGAGTGGGTTATGGAAAATTTTAGACACCTAACACTGCCTTGTGTATTACAACAAACTATTTGACAATGTATTTGACAAAAAGAGAAAAGAGGATATGGAATAAAGAGGAATAGAACAGAGACTGAAAATTAGAACAGAGACTGAAAATGAGGAATAGAAGAAATAGAATAGAAGAAAAGGCAAGAGACACATAAAACTTGCAGTCTATAATCAAGCAGTGCCTTAACCATCTGTGCATAAAACGTTTTTTTATCTTCTTGCATTCTGCTGTTGCTATATATCCTTTCCAAAGGACTATTCCTAATAGCTATTTCTGAAGATGGATGTTAATTTTTCTGCTATTTTTGTTCATTGTTTTTTGTAAACCAAACAACATTTGCTGTTATGTGTCACAAGCATGTGTACTCCCCCCTGCACCTCAGATCTAATAGTATTGCTTTTTTAAATTTATTTTCTGGTTGACTGTTTTATATTTTTGTAACCAAAGTGTAACAAGTTTAAAGGAAGAGTTCACCAAAAATTTAAATTATGTCATGATTTACTCATATCAGAGCAAACTCAAAAAACCTTCTTTATGAAAGTGACATGTTTTTTTGTCAGTTATGGTTACCCATAACCGAATTTGTTCTATGAAATAACTGTTTATTTCATAGAACACAAAAAAAATACTACTATGTCCACACTACTATTTTTATTCAACAAAAGCATATGGACACCAGTAGCTCTCAAGGTCCAAAAAGGTCAGCAAAGGGACCCTAAAAGCACAATAACAATCAATATGTATTAAAAGATTATTCTAGGTGTTCTAAAATTACAAGCTTTGTGTCAATAGTAGAACAAAATTGATAATCAGTATTCGCTGAATACACTATCTTGCCTTACATCATAGCGTTCAAATCTCATTCGTGCTTGCAGTCATTCACACTTAAAAGAATAGAGCACAGGCTTGACATCAATGATACCAAACAGCATTAAATCTTGCTTATTTTGTAACCTATTGCAAAAAGCCAAGTTTTAATGAATAAAGGTCAATAATACATAATATTTATTTTTTTTTACATCTCAGTTTTCAACAGCTTTCAATAGAATATTCGGTAGCGCTTTAGAATAAGTGGCGTTAATAGACCATTTACAACGTATTATCAAGTAGTTAATTTAGTATTTATAATGCATTAGAAAGCAGTACTAAGTCATTAACAAGTATGTTACAAGACACTTACAAAACATAATGTAAACGTCACATGGCTTTGGTGGGTACATCCCCAGTTTTGTAATGAAGAAAGTTTAAGTAATGTACACATTGTATTGTGTTGTTATTGATTATTATTTTTTATAAATAAAAGTTAAATACAGTTTCATTTTAACATCAGAGAACAAGATACTATACTCCATTTATCGATTCTATGGCACCATTAAGAATGTACTCGCTTTAGATTGATGGGCCGCATAAGACCTCAATAAACTCAAACGACATGCATAGTAAAAATAATGCTCTTCTGGCTTAGCAAGTAACTGCTATCCAGCTTGCAGCCCTGGAGAGATACCTCAAATCAAGCTGGCTATCTATTCTGGAGTTGGATCAATCTGCATAATTCAACCAAGTGAAATGCTGCCCAACTGCAAGAAACAGGCATTTAGCAAAAGTGATGTGTGATTTGCATGCTGCACAGTATAACAGAAGGACATGTATGCTTCGCTTTAGATTAGGGGGCTGCAAAAATCCTAAATAAACTGACAAGAAAGGTATTATTAATACATTAGTTAATCATCTTTTATGTGTTCCACGCTTATGCTTTTTAAGTAAAGAACTACTTGTTAATATGTTTTTATGACACCATTATTGACTATGAGCTTACCATTGATAAACAAGGGTGCTATGCATGAATTAAGCATTTACAGTATGTTTTGTAAGTGCCTTGTAACATACTTGTTAATGAGTTAGTACTGCTTTCTAATGCATTGTAAATACTGAATTAACTACTTGATAATACATTGTAAATGGCCTATTAACGGCACTTATTCTAAAGCATTACCAAATATTCATTGCACCTAGAGAACAGCTAAACCCTTTTTAAGCAAACCAATGTTTTATTTTATGACTTCTGTAATTGTCACATTTAGGTTCTTTTCATGTGTTTTTTGTCTCCATTGTTCCCTTTCAAGGGAACTCCACAGTGTGTCAGGCTTGACGCTATGGGGATGGTGCTTCAGGCGCGTGTTAAATCAGGCAGTAATACATAATGAAGTAATGCGGTCACAAAACAGCAGTTTTCTCTCACTAGATCTCACTAGATCACAGATGTGATTACCCTGGCCAACCTTAAGGCCTGTGACTTAGAGCCATCTTTGGGCATTAGAGCCCATTCTACCGGGGGTGTAGCATCACCTAAGGCTCTGCCTAGGGGAGCATCTCTAAGTCACATGCATTAGATTTTTTAGTTAAGATTTGAATTTAACTCCAAGGGCTCAGGTCCTCCTGGGCTGGAGGTCTTAAGTCTGCTCCTTAAGTTTTATGTTCTAATGTTCTTGTGCCAATGTTTCTCTGTTTTATTGGGTTACTTCTACAAACACTGTAACAGTAATACAGATTTAAACAGGCACTAACAAAGGCATTGAGATTGTATAGTTTTCGATTACTGCAAAAGTAAATGGTGCATTAAATCTTATTCTATAGAATAGAATACTTTTATTGTCATTGTACAGCTGAAGAACAAAATGTTGGTGCTATACATCGAAATTTAGATTACATTTTCTAAGCTTGCAATTTAATTTTCTGACCTTACTTTTCTCTTTAATCTCAAGAATTCTCTGTGATCTGTCACCATTGTTATTATTTGAATTTGCAGAATTACAGAGTGGATTACAAGATTACAGAGTGTGTTGGAGACATTTCCTACTCTGTGAAAGCATTTCCTAGCATTTGTTCCTTCCTGTTTTGTTTAAACCACCTGCAAATTCTGTAGCTCTGACTGACTCAGACCAGCAGTTGTTCCACCTGCACCCTATTAATGCAGGTGTCTCTTTGCACATGCACACACTCTTCTACATATACAAAAACACACACACACCTCCTGTTTTCACCCTTGAGACATTAGCTCAACCTGCATACTCATTCTGTACAACAACAGCAATATTTTAATTTTACAACTCACACTTTCAAACCAATGTTGTTTTAGCAAGAGCCATGCTTCTCACAATGGAGACACTAAGACTGTCCCTAGTGCCTTTATAGTGACACTGCCAGTAAGCCCATTGCTTTAAAAAAAAAACATTGCCATCAATAATATTCATTTAGAACAGCATAACTTGGATTACAAGTGTGGAAACATAGACAGTAAAATTATCATTATATTGTAAGAAATACATAGTATGTGAAAATGTATTATTATGACATCAACAATAGGAGCATTCTCGTGTAGCAATTTATTCAGATTATAAACCGTTTTGTCCACTACACTAATCTTTTTTTTTTTTTAGGATTACGAAATTTTATTGTTTTGAAATTTGGATCTTTAAATTTTTGAAATTTTAATTAAAATTTTAATCGGTTTGAGAGGAGTGGAATAAACCTTTTCTTAAACTGATCAAACAAAAAAATTCCACCATATAAACTAGTTTAAACTAGTAGATTATTTCACATCTACAGTCTTCAGCATCTATGTCCTTCTTTAAGGAGAGGTCCGTAATAACATGGGAACCGATCAGATTTCTTGTGGGTGAGCTTTATTTTATATATTAATTTGTTTATTTGCATGGGAGCAAGTATGACAAGATGTGTCTCCAGCATCTTCAGTAAGCATTCAAGCAGGATTTTGCAGACAATTCTATCAAGGTAATAGTAACCAAAATGAAATTTCTAAACATAAAAACAATTAAATTTAAAATTTCCTTTAAAAATACTAAAACCATACAAAAAATCGGTTTATATTTTGTTCTTTCCACATTTATTTTCAAACAAATTGTTTAACAAATTTGTTTAACAATTTTTCTATACTTTTTCTATATTTTGTTTCTCATTCTTACTTTTTAAAAACTTGATTAATGAAAATAATGAAATAATGAAAATCTTACAAAGCTTTAATTTTAACCAGGAGCTCACGAACATATTCCTTTGCGTCTATGAGTGCAATAAAGATAGTATGCAGTTTTTTTTAGAATGCAGACATTCAGACTTATTTTAGCTGCAAATGTAAACACGATCGCATGCTTGTCTTGATATCTTGAATTTTTAGGTGAAGCGGTTCCTGATATCCGTGTTTTATTATTGCGAAAATGTATTTATTTTATAAATATGTTAAAGAAAAGCTGAAACTGAAATGATCACTGAATGACTGAAGCGACCATCACCTTGACCAGTTTTGCCATGGGATTGTGTAATAGTGACATGCAGGTGTCAGTGGATTCAGGTTTATGCTGTTAGAGCAGTAAATAAGCTTATAAATAAATAATGGCATAGAATGTTTAATAGCCCTTGGGTGGTCAGTCTTTGTACTTTTCAAAGATCGTTAAAAATGTTCTTTTACTTTTGGTTGGTATTACACATATTGCGAGTACATAGCAAACAGACTCCATAGGTGGTCATACAACACTAAACAATGAACAATCCTGATTTGTTTCACAGTTTGTTGTTCTTTAGTCAACACCATACCAGAAAAAAATTGTGTTACAGTCTTGACACTCCATTAACATTGAGAACCCTGCTTTTAAAGGAGGACAGGCCCTCAATGAATGAGCACCATGTTACACCACAGGTCTGCATTATTTTTCTATAATTAAGTAATTACTAAGTATGCATGTAAGGCAAACTGCTGTTTAAAAGGCAGGGCTACTTATTGTGAGTGGCCAATTTCAAAAGCATTCAACAGCCCTGTGGTATATCAGAGTACAAAATGTAGTTTTGTAGAAAAATAGCCTGTAGTGATCTAGGTTTTAAAAGGAAAACAAGGCTTACAATTCCTAATATGGGCCTCATGAGTCATATTTTAAATAAACTAAATGGACTATTTCAATTCAGTTTTATTTATATAGCGACAAAACAAACATGCATCAAAATACACAATACATATATCTGAACATTACATTAATGTAAGAGAATGAAAGAGAATCAGAGACATAGAAAAAACAGTAGAGGCTTTAGGACTGTTATTTTAATTTTGCTAGGATCAATAATAACAATTTACAAAACCTAAACTAGATTAAATGTCAGCAGTCTCCCAATAAGCAAGCCAACAGGGTGACAGTGGCAAGGAACCAAAACTGATGTATAGATGGAGAAAAAAACCTTGGGAGAAATCAGACTCAACCGAGAGGGCCAGTTCTCCTCTGGCGCGTTAAAGCTACAATTTGTAACTTTCCTGAATATAAACGGAGAGCTGGTAATAATTTATAATTTTATGAATTTTAAAACTGTTGGGTCTGAGTTTGTGACAATATGTTAAGCACCGAGGAACATTACAAACAGAGATGGCGGCAAAAGCATAATGTTACTAATTGCACCAATAACATTTCACTGCTGTGACAAGGCAGGAGAAAAATATGGAATTTGTATGTTAAGTATGTTAATAGGAAAATTTAGAAAATGTTTGATTTGTGAAATAATTCACATCAGTTTTTGCCTGTG
>JAZGTK010007868.1:0-18901 GCA_036877625.1 Ambastaia sidthimunki
TACTTATTATTCCCTTTGAGCTAAGGCTTAAATTCCCTCGTTTCAGCGGAAGAGCGATAGTGTTTTAAATAACGCTTTCCAACCCGGCTGATACGCTACACATCACTGGGTTCCATGTACTGTGTCCTGGACATTATGTCTGATACTTATTATTCCTGTGCCGTGGCTGAGCTGCAGGGCTGCCATCCTCCATCGGCGCTGTGGCTGGAGAGCCCATCGCCACTGGTCTCTGAAACCTGGAATCCGCCTTGGCCCTCTGACCCTGCAGCTCCACCATGCCACCTAGCTCCCTCGTCTCCACCCTGTCTCGTCAGTCCACCTGCTCCACCTGGCTCCATCGTCCCTCAAAACTCACCTCGGTCTGTCGTCTCCCTTGCCTCTGGATTATACTCCTCCAGCTACGCCTTGTCCCTCCATCCCACCGGCTTGATCCAACTCCTCCATCCCTCCTGAATCGCCTCGGTCCTCTGTCGTACCGGCTCCACCGCGTCATTCCGGATCCCTGTCTCCGCCTCGGTCGCCGGTGACATCTGATCCGCCTCGGCCTGCCGGGTCCTCATCGTCACCAAGGACCATCGACTCTCTGTCTCGGGCTCCATGTCCACCTGCTCTGCCTCCATCGGTCAGTCCTCTGGAGTCGTCAGCTCTTCTGCCATGGGTGGACCACCGTCATGGCTGTGGCCTGGGTCCCACCCAGCTCCCTCTGCCCCAAGTCCCTCATGTGTTTTCTTCATCTTGTCCCCCCATCGTCACGTCTGCTCTGTCTTGTTGGCCCTTCCTCCAAGAGTCCGACCCCTCGCTGGAGCCCCTCCATGGACTATCTGTCTGTTCTGTTTGTCGATGGCGCGGGGTCGCGCCTTCTGGAGGGGGGCGTACTGTAACACTCCCGTTTTGGACTGTCTCTTGGTTTGTTCTGTGTTGCCCATATTTGGACTTCCTGTGCTCGTTATGTGTTATTGGAATCACCTGTGTCTTGTTCATGTCTAATTAGTCTTGTATTTAAACAGTTTCCTGTCTGTTCATTTTCGTCGGTCTTTGTATTGTAATGTTGCGTGTTCCATGTCTGCCTGTTCATGCATGTTATTTTAGGAAACCTTGGAATAAATCGCTTATGATTTTTGAATCTACGTTCAAGCTTGTTTATTAGAACCCGCCTTGTTACAGATCCGTGATTTATGAGAGATTATGTCAGTGTGAGCTTCTTAGGGCAAGAGAAAACTTGAATTCTTTTTTAAAGAAATTCTGCCAAAAAAAATTATGCTATGCTAAAAAAATATGCTTTCTCTCTGCCTTGTCATATTTCTATGATCACGCTTATAGTGGTTTATATTTTTCAGCACACTTTTTGATTTTCCAATATTCCATGTCTATTTATTTATTCATTATTTGGTAAAGAGTCGTGTAACTAGCAGGATAATGTACAGTCAGCTTTTCATTATTACAATATAAAACCCCCTTAGTATGATTCAAGACCCCTTCACTTAACAATGGGGTTCCATTTACCCTGTCAGGGTTTGATTTTATAACATTGTGTATTAATTATTCTGCATGTTGTCATCTGAAAGTTGGGTTTTCAGCATACAATGTAGCACTTAATGACCCCATATTTAAGGTATTTCAAGATCAATATTTAAAATACATTGCATTTTTATAAGCTATCATTAAATACAAGATTTACAAAAAGTTCTTACTATGTTTACACAGTGTCTTTCACAGAAAGAAAACAAAGAGTTGGGCACACACACACACACACACACACACACATACACACTTACATACAAACATGACATTTAGCATGTAGAGAACACACAGAAAAACACAAATGCATAAGCATATAATCACACATAAAATGACATACTTGTTATTGATTAGAAATGAAGTCTGTTTAATCAGGATCCAGAATTACCCCATTGCCACTCTGCAACTCTGCCAATTGAAATATTTGGCTGTTTTTCACTTGTTGAATAGTGAACAGTGTTACACTAACAATGTGTTGCAACATGTCAAATGTACTGTGAGGTAACAGTTGTTGGAAGGTATGCAATTATTGCTGAGTTTTAGGGTCAGCGAAGGTCAGACTCTCATTCTTAGTTTTTTTCCAGTGTTTTCCAGATTTCTAAAAAAGGTTACCAGTCAATGTTTCTTTTTTCTTTATTTTTCCTGGCTAAAGACATTTTAAACTCCTATTTGAACTCTGGCAATGTTAATTTTGGATCTAAACACAGGCACAGTTTAGGCTCCACAGCAAATTTGTGTTCACCCTGAAATGTCATGGACCTCTTTAGACAAATGAGAGGAGGCAAATAAATGGAGACAAATAAAGAAAATGAATATCATACCTCATTTCAAGACAAAAGTGGTGACATTTTTAGTTTTGTTACAAATGTTTAATGTTTTTTTGTTTTGCTTAATAATTAGGGAAAGCAAAGGTTATTAGCTTTCAGGAGCCTCCAGTCATGAGGCTTTTCTCCTAAGTTGTCCTGATAGAAACATTTGATGGGTTTTAAAGAATGGTGCATTGTTTGTGTCAATACATTGAAAACGATGTGGTCAGAGGTTATCTGTTTGTTACATAAGTCAGTTCATTCATTCAGATTAATTTCAAAACAACTGTAAAATCATCAGGAAAACACAGCCATATACTCTTGGACATTCAGTCAAGTACAAGTGTATTCAAAACCTAGTGTTTACATTTACATTTATTCATTTGGCAGACGCTTTTATCCAAAGTGACTTACAGTGAATTCAAGGTATACATTTTTATCAGTACTTGCATTCCCTGGGATCAAACCCACAACCTTTGCGCTGCTAACGCAATGCTCTACCAGTTAAGCTACAGGAACACACGTGTTAGTAATAATAGTAATAATAACCTCAGCATTAGTTCATATAGTATATACAGAAACAACAGCAAGTGAAGTATTCAGTTCTTCTATTGAAAATTGTGTATATTGAAATATTATAGCACATTGAAGGATCTATGCAACTTTTTTTATGTACTTTTGATTAATTAAGCATGTATTATGATGAAGCTTGACTTTTCCTTATTTTTACAATGTGGTGTAAAACTTGCCTTTCAGTTGGATCTGAAATGATCCATTGCTGTATGTCATCTCAAAAAACTGACAGAGATGTTTTCTTATTTCCTCTGTGGTAAGTTTTATTTTAGACATTTTAAATATCTGATTAGCTATCAATTGTTAGTGCTCATTTTGTTAGAATACCATCATGGCAAAAAGCATAGCCTATTCCTTGCAATTGCGTGGGGTGTGTGTACTTCATTCTGCATAAATCTGGGGAGTCATCTACAGATAACAGCGGGCAAGGATTCCATGCAGGCCTGGCTTTTTCCAATAATGTTAATGTTGCCATGTTTTAGAGGCTCTTGTGGGTAAACTCCTGCAACCCACATTTAATTTCTGAGGTTTTCTTACGAGAACCGTAAAAAAAACGCATTTCAACTCAGGTTTCGACTTCCTCTGGTATGTCCTCAAATATCTCATTTTGGTTTGGTTGCTCCTTACCCACAGCAACTTACTTGCAGGTGTGAACATCATAAACCTGTGTACACTCCTGGCAGCTGACGTAGCAGCACCAGTGAAAAATGCAGTGGCATTTCTCCTTGCGTTTCTCAGTCAGGGAGTTGTGGCCTCGGCTGCAACAGAGCAAGTCACAGCCGTCAATACCATGTGACGTCAAGTTGCAGGTGCGCTCATGGGTACCAAAGGAGCCAGTATTGGGTTCGCAGAAGTTAGGTGAGCTTTCATAGTAGACAAGGTCATTTTCGGTTAGGCGGTTAGGGCTTAAAAAAAGGTGTATTTTAGTCGTAAGGTCTCGACCCAGCCTCTTGACTCCCGATGTTTCTCCACCACCATTTCTGACACGCTGTCATACTTGTCCTTTATGTAGTCGCCTATTACCCGAAAATCAGGCTGTGACCACCAGCAGGTTTTCACCTCGCAGCTGCCCGAGAGGCCATGACACTTATACTTTAAGTACATGTGGTGAGTGACTGAGTGTGAGAGAAATACAGAGAAATGGAGTATTGATTTTAGCAACTGATGGTACAAAAATAAATAAATTCAATTTTTTTTACTGCCAATGCAAATATTAGTATTAAAGGTACTTCACCTGTTAAAAAGACCATACTGTGCTGTGGTTCTGATTCCCAGCATTAAACCATGTTTAAACAGCAACATTTCAAATTGCTTTATAAGAAAGCTACTGGAGCCAGATTTGGCTGGTCCACTAGTAAGACCAACACTACCCGGAATAAATCAGCCTAAACCAAAATGAAAAACAATGCTGGCCTTTTTTAGTAGCAACTACCAAAGTTTTGTTTGTACCAGCCAGTGTAACCAGAAAACATGCTCACCACTCGTCCAGCTTCATTGTTGTGGCGGTTCATAGACAAGCGAGCATCTGGCCGGTTCTCACGAGCGTCAGGAAACTCATGTGATACCATGCTTCCAAACTCCATATCCTCACCCCACTTCCAGCCTCCTCCTGACGGTTCTTTCCTCCGTGTGTCACAGCCACAGATGGTCACGGAGCTTCAGCACAAGCACGGGTAACAGTAAATGCCACCCCCGCAGAGGCAATCCCATGGACAAATGCTGATTCTTTAGTGGCTGTGAAAAAAGACAAAACACGTGTTTGATGACAATATTATGATGTTAAAAGGATTAAATATACAATGTTATTTAATTCAACCTCCAAAACAATGCAAAATTGTCATTTTCAACAACATTTGATTAGACAAAAATCAGTGTAGTGCAAAATGAGTCATCAATAAGTTTTGCCCATTTTCCTAGAAGGCTGTAAATTTGAAATGGGTATATTTGCTTTATAATTTTGTCATCTTGTAGAAGCACTCTGTAGCTAAAGGCAGCTAGTTTACAGTAGGTCTCATTGTGAAAGTAATGTTGCATTACTGTGGCAAGAGTCAGGAAAGACCAGACATATTCTTCCACTTAAGAGGTAAGTATAAGGATTGAATAGAATAGTTCTTTATTGTCTGTCACGGCTACAACAAAATTTAAAGTGTACTCCAGTCAGTGCAACATTCAACGACAAAACTGTGTTTGAGTCTATTTTTCCTTGCATTGATTAGTCTGTACTGTCTGCCTGAAGGCAACAGTTCAAACAAGGAGTGGCCAGGGTGTGAAGTGTCTGTACAGCTGGTGTACCAAATGCATATACAGTTTGTTAGTATGCTTTCGATGGAGGCTCAGTAGAAGGACACCAGCATTCATTGTGTGATGTTATTCCTCCTGAGTATTCTCAGGAAGTACAGTCTCTGCTGGGCCTTTTTCAGCAGCACAGAGGTGTTCATAGGCTCTACTCTATGTGGACTCCCAAGAAGCGAAAGTCTGCCACCCTCTCCACACAGTCCCCACTGATAATTAATGGTGGAATCTCCTGTAGTCTGCTTTGGCCTCTTTGATGCCTCTCCTCAGGTTGGCTCGGGCTGTGCTGTAGAGATCTCTGTTGCCTGACCTGAAGGCGGTGTTCCTCTCCCTCAGCAGCTGCTGGACCTCCCGGGTCATCCAGGGCTTCTGGTTGGGGTAGACCCAGATGTGTTTATCCACTGTGACATTGTCTATGCAGTTCTTGATATAGCACAGTACACTGTCTGTGAACAACTCCAGGTCCTGATGTTCAAAGACCTCCCAGTTAGTCCTATTAAAGCAGTCTTAAGGCAGCCACGTGGCAACAGTCTTTGTGATGGTGGGAGCAGTTTTCCTGAGGGGGGCATATGCGGGAATTAAAAGCAAGGAAAGATGTTCAGACTGGCCCAGGTGTGGTAGAGGTCTGGCCCTGTAGCCCAGTTTGATATTGGAGTAGACCTTGTCCAGAGTGTTCTCCCCCTGGTAGCACACTTAACATGCTGGTGGAATTTAGGGAGTGCAGCCTTTAAGTCTGTGTGATTAAAATCCCCTGCTATGATCTGCACAGCATCAGGGTACATGCTCTGCTTGTTACTAATGCTTGCATGCAAGTCTGATAGCTGATTTAGCATTAGCATCCGATGGTATGTAAACAGACGTTATTATGATTACTGTGAACTCCTGAGGGAGATAAATGGGCCTGCATTTAACAGTCAGATATTCTATGCCTGGTGAACAATGACTGTCTATAATCACTGCGTTAGTACATAAGCTGTTATTCACAAAAACACAGAGTGCACCCCTCCTCTGCTCTTACCAGAGTCTATTGTTCGGTCATGGTGCTGTGTGGTGTAGCCTGCTAGCTCGATAGCCGAATCCGGAATGGAGTGTTGAAGCCATGTCTCGGTGATAAGCAGAATGCATGCATCCTTGACGCATTTGTTTGCCGCAGTCTGTAGCCTCAATTCGTCCATCTTGTTTGCAAGGGATCTGACATTCATGAGAAATATGCTGGGAAGTGGTGGTTTGAGTGGCTGCCTCCGTAGCCTGGCTAGTGCGGCAGCCCTGCAGCCTCGCTTTTGCCTCCTCTCTCTACGTCGCCTGCGCTTCCTCTTCGCTGGGATGATAATCCACGGAGAGCCGGGGTTCCTCGCTATTTCTGCTGGAATCTTATGTGAGTAAAGAAACTCGCTCTTCTAAATATACTCCGAGTTCATGTTGGCTGTAGATGTTGTTCGCCGAACAGAATGTACACAGAACAAGAAATAGCACGTACAAAAACATATAAACACGGCACCGACCGGTGAGACACTGAGCTGCTGCAACTGTGTGCGCCGCCATCTTGTACTCTTATCTTAGGATTGCCGGTCTATAATTAGAAAAGCCTTAAGTAAGCAACTCTGAGGTAAGAAAATAGACCTATTTTACTCATGGATAAATGGATAAATTCACTGTTGAAGAATGGTTAAGACAAAGTGTGTTACTTTTAGAATTCATTTGAAAAATTAACAATACACATTTTCCAACATTCCGTCTAATGGGGGATTTTGTGAAGATTTATGCTGACGAGGGCCTAGTGCAAACATTAAAGCACTTTCAACAGACAGCTAATGAAGTTGGTATTGTGATAAATACTCAGTCTTGTGCTTGTAGGAGAAAAAAACAGCCATGAAGACATTATGAATCAAGTCTTCCTTGGTTGCAAGTTTTAACTAGTTCAAGGTAGGGATAATCATGTATACTACTAATTAAATACTAATTAAAACAACATTTTAACTAGTCTGGATGTTTCAATTAAAATTTTGTTACAATGCTTTTTGTTCCTCACTACTGAGCAATATTTTCAATATTCATAGCTGACCTTTATCTTCAGCATGCATACTTCTCAAACTAGCAGCTTCTGCTTTTTACCCATTAATTCATTCGGTAGTTGAATGAATATAGTCTGGTCTGAAAGAGCCATTCAGTTACAATTTAAAAATCCACCAAGCCCATTGTCACCTGACAATGACATGGCAATATGATCAGAAGAATAAATAAGAGGCAGAAAATGAGGGTGAGATATGGATTTGAGTGAAAAAGGGGGCCAGAATAATATCCAGAGGACACTTTGGAGTGGTAGGAGGTTTTCACCTGAGAAAAGAAGTCAGGGGAAGTCTGATTAGACTGATCATTTGTGACAAGCTAATAAAGGGGCACAGAGAGACATCTGTGGCTTAACCTTACGGGCATCAAGGAGAGAGATTGTTCATTCCTCCTTAATGCCCCTGTGTCGCATTCCGGCCTATTTGGTGGCGCTGTCAACACAGTCATCAGTAAGTTCCGGGAGGCGAAGCGCTATAAAGAAGCATTTGTGAGGTTTCTCCCCTGCCATGCCCAAGCTTCGGGCTGTCGGCCACACAGTCCCGACCAGGTTCAGTTTGTCTAAGGCGAGAACCTCAGAAGGAGAGTGTGGCGAGTCATGAAGAGACAGTCCGCCTCTAAGTGACTGGACCTAAGGAGCATCTCCTCAAAGACAAAATCCTGAGGCTAGTGTGCCCAGGACACTCTGTTCCTACAGAGAGTAGAGGCTCCTTCCTGGCCCCCCTTAGCGGCCTCCAACAAAATGATATGTGTTCGGTTGCCTCCTGCCATGCTACAGGACGACGGGCATTTAACATCCCCCCAACAAAATGAAGTGTCAAAACTAGTGCCCCTTTCAGAGAAACTGGCAGCATGGAAGCTACTGCCGAATATCTCTCCTTGGGTAATAAAGACTGTAGAGAAAGGCTACGTATCGTCTTTTGCGTTTCAACGGTGTGGTCTCCTTCTGTGTGCATTTGTTGACACAGGAATTGCAAACTCTATTGGACAACGGGGCCATAGAATGTGTTCCCCTGCCAGACAGAGAGTCAGGCTATTACAGATGGTATTTTCCTGGTTCCCAAGAAAGAACCAAAATTTGGGTCCAATTTTAGATGTTTGTGGGTTGAACCGCTACCTTAGAATGTACAAGTTCAAAATGTTGACAACAAGGGATGATTGTGTCTCAGATCCAATCAGGCGATTGGTTTGTGATGATTGATCTCAAGGATGCGTACTTTCATATAGAAGTCCTGCCACAACACAGGACGTTCCTGAGGTTTGCTTTCGGGGGTGAAGCTTACCAGTATCGGGTTCTTTCATTCTGCCTAGTTTTGTAACCCCGCACATACACAAAATGCATGGATGCAGCTCTGGCTCCTCTATGAGCCACATTTTAAATTACATAAATGACTGGCTGATTTTGGCTGAGCCTTAAGAGCTTGCACTTCAACATCAGGATGTCATCCTAGCTCATCTCGAATTTCTGGGGTTGAGACTCAACGTCAAGAAAAGCATTCTCTCTCCTACTCAGAGGACTACATATTTGGGGTTGGTATAGGATTCGATCACGATGTGGGCACAGCTGTCTCCTGCACATGTCAAATCCATTTTAAACACCCTGAAAAACATAAAGCCAGCCCAGAAAGTTACTGTTCATTACTTTCAGAGGGTTCTAGGTCTCATGGCAGCTGCATCCAAGGTGATACCCTTGGGCCTCCTGCACATGAGAGTGTTTCAGTTACGGCTCAGAGAGGAAAGGACAATTCCTGTCCCTCAGGGCGATTTACATCCCTGGGCATATGAATGTGGGAGCAGAATTACTGTCCAGACAAGATGTGACACACGGTGAAGAGAAACTCCTTCCCAAAGTAGTCAGTAAAATCTGGGAAAGATTTTACGAAGCAGAGGTGGACCTCTTTGCTTTACAGGAGACAGCACAATCTCCCCTCTACTTCTCTCTGACCCCTGTGGGGGACCAACTAAGAGATGCTGGGCTTCCAGCTGATGTAGTAGAGTATTCTAAGTGCTAGGGCTCTCTCATAAGAAAAACATAGATGGTTTTTCTAACAGCTATTACTTCTCTGAAGAGAATTGGTGATTTGCAGACCTAAAGGGCTCTCTCAATAATAATACTCCCTCAACAGCTAATCAGCCATCAACCAGTTTCTCTACCTGCAGCATTCCACCACACTTACTTTCAGCCATTGTTATGGTGGAAAAAAACAAGGATCTTTAGCTGCAAAGAAAATGGATAATGCCTCAGATCAATGTTTTGATCTGGCAAAAAGCCAGTGATAATTTCACTGGGTTTCATTAATTGGAACCGTTCCTTTACACGCCAGAACTGAAGAAAAAACCCCTCAAACTTGTCACTTCGAAGTAACTCAAAATATCCTCACTATTTTCCATGGGATACACTTAGAAATCAGTTCTTAGAAATCATGATTGCTTTTGTCCAACTTAAAATCAGCAGGTTATACATGCTTTATGCAAGCTGATCTCTGGCATTATTAAGCCATGTAACAACCTTTTGCATATTTTTCTGTGACAAGATTAATTAGAAGTTTTACTTTAAGAACTAAGTGTAAGGTAGGCGACACAGAAGCACTGGTGAAATCCATATGCTGAGTTTAATCAACAAATCCAAATCACAAGGCAGAAATCAGTAACGTGAAAACAGGCAATGGTCAAACACAAGAGCAAGCAATGGAACCAGGCAAACAAATCCAAAGGGGTAATCCAAAAACACGTGAAACAGATAAACAGGCATAATCAAACACAATATAAACAATCCAGCTATAAACGCTTGGTATAAGGCAGTGGTTAGCTGGCAATACTTTGCACGCTGCTTAAATAGTCCATGAACAGGAAATTAGTCAACAGGAAATGGTTGGACAGGAAACAGGAAGCAGAGGGAGTAAACAGTCAATATTCTGATGAGGGCTCCCTCTGCTGGCGAAGAGGGTCATGGCATGACGTTATAGAATCCCCCTCCTAGGAGTCACTCCTGACGCTCTACGTGGGCGTCTCCGTGGTCGTGGTGCTGGATGGTCGGGTCTGGTTTGATGAAATGCCTCTGTGAGAGTGGGAATCTACCAGTTCGCTCACCCTATATGCAGGACTACCATCAATGTCCAAGGGTGGCAGGGGTTCTTGCACTTCCACGTCGGGGCCAGCATCCGGGTGGACTGGTTTCAACAGAGAGGCATGAAAGGAAGGAGAGATCCTATAATTAGCAGGAAGCTCAAGCTGGTATGTAACATCATTGATCTGTCTAATGATCTTAAATGGGCCTACATACCTTGGGCTGAGCTTCCTGCAGGGTAGCCGCAGCTTCAGATCTCCCATGGATACCAGACCCGTTGTCCAGGTTGAACTTGAGGGTGTGGACGTCGTCTTCAGTTGGCCTGAATCTCTTGAGTTCTGATGGCTCTTTGCAAATGGACATTTGCGCTGTCCCACACCCTCTCACTGCGTCTGATCCAGTCATCTATGGCAGGGACTGTTGAAGGTTCTCCAGACCACCGGAACAGAGGCGGCTGACAGCCCAGAATGCATTGGAGGCCAGTGGACGAGTGAGTGAGGGAGTTTTGGGCATATTCTGTCCAAGGGAGAAACTCCGACCACCGATGTTGCTCACGACTGCAATAACTCCTTAAATAAAATTTCCTGATTCAATCTTTTAACCAGTGGCGGCCGGTCAATAGGGGGTGCTGGGACTGACTAAATTGTGCTTGGGGCGCAGCGCTCTGCCCTGAACCCTCCCCCTTTGTTGTTAGAGCGAATCAATATTGTTTTTATATGTTTGGCCTCATGTGATTGGACCATTCTTAATGGCCCTCCGAACGAGCTCAGCAGCTGCGTGTCAGTTGACTGACAGGTACTGAGGAATGTGAAAGCAAGCGCAATCTCGAGATTCGTTTTTATCTTAACAAAGATACCCGTTTGTGAGGCGTTCGGATTAAGAAAAAAAAGGGTCAAGGATTTTGGACCAGATCGACCGTACTTGCAAATTCAGCAGCAGTCAAGTGATCGCGGTCGTGCCTACACTCTGGGCTTAACAGTTTTATTTATTTTTTTTTTCTCAGCTGTTTGCGCCCCCCCAAAAATTTTTAGCACCAGCTGCCACTGCTTTCAACCTGCCCATTTGACTGAGGCTGGTACCCAGAAGTGAAACTGATGTTAATGTCAAGGTGTTTGCAAAATGCTTACCATACCTGAGAGGTAAACTGGCTTCCTCTGTCTGAGACGATATCTTCTGGGATACCATAGTTACGGAACACCTGGTGGAACAGGGCTCGAGCAGTCTCCATGGCTGTGGGTAGACCTTTTAGGGGGACTAGTTTACAGACCTTGGAAAAATGATCAATAATTACCAAAATAGTAGTATATCCATCAGAAGGGGGCAGGTTGGTAACAAAATCCATAGACAGATGGGACCATGGATGCTGAGGGATGGGTAAGGGTTTGAGTAACCCTGAAGGTAGTTCCTTGGGGGTCTTAGAAGTTGCACACACCTGGCAAGACTTGACATAATTATACACATCACGTGACATGGAAGACCACCAAAATGAATTCTGTGTTAGGTGTAAGGTACGAGAAATACCTGGATGTCCAGCACTTACAGATGTATGTACCCATTGCATGACTCGATTGTGAAGGTCTTGTGATACGAAGACTTTATTGGCTGGACAGTTAGGAGGTGGTGGTTCTTGTCTTTGAGCATGCTGTATTTCCTCCATGATGTCCCAAGAGGTGGGTGCGAGGATGACTGTGGGAGGTAAGATGGGTTCTGGAGGCAAAGGTTCAACTGTAGTCTCTTGGCTCCTTTAATGTATTTGAGATTCTTGTGATCAGTGGTGACTTGGAACGGATGGATGGCACTATCTAACCAGTGTCTCCACTCTGATATGGCTTCCTTCATGAATAGGAGTTCTTTGTTGCCCACATCATAATTTCTCTCTGTCTGAGTGAGTTTCCTGGAGAAGTAAGCATGGATGCAGTTTGCCTAGATTGCCGTGACGCTGAGACAGGACCGCCCCTACTCCACAGTCAGATCCACTGACTTCTAACACAAAAAGGAGATTGGGGTCTGGATGTTTCAATATGGGAGCTGTGGTGAAACTCTGTTTGAGATTATTGAATGCTTTTAATGCCTCAGGATTCCATGGCATTCTGTGACTGCATGTGTCTTACTCTCTTCCATCTCCACCCCCTGATGGCTGATGTTATAACCCAGGAAGGTTGTTTGTTTCACGTGAAATTCATACTTTTCTGCCTTGACATAGAGTTGGTTCTTGAGTAGGTGTGTTAGCACTGTTTGAACATGTTGTATGTGTTTTTTTTCAGTCTTAGAGTAGATGAGGATGTCGTCAATGTAGGCCACCATGCATTGATTCAGTAAATCTCTAAATATTTCATTAATGAATGATTAATGAAATATTTATGAATTCCTCATTCATTTATGAAATCACCTATCCACAAACCGGACTTCCTCATCCGCTATCTCAAACAGTGAGATTGTTACAAACTTGGACAAAAAACTCACACTTCACTCACACACACATTTACACGCATTGGGCAACAGGCATTTTCTTGTATATATATTGTAAATAAGTTTTGTATAATACACTTGGGTCTATTTACGTTTGTGGTTTGTCTGTCTAAGTCCTTGGTGGTGTATGTTATTAGGGAGCGGGTCCCTATCGTGTAAGGTTCAGCGTCAAATACGTGAACCGTTACATAGTGGTGGCCCGTACAGGGAGCGCTCCATATATTTAAATAATATATATATTTGTAGTTGTTTGTATACACTGACTATGGAGGATACAGAACAAACCACACCAAACCCAGTTGTAAATACTGAAGTGTTTAATGTAAATACTACTACACCAGAACAAACCCATAATGATGATATTACTGATGCAGATTTTACTGCGGGTCCCTTTGTAACTAGACGAAACCCAGCTGCTGACATAACATCTATGCTTAGTTCTTTGTACATTTCTGATAGTGATGAGTCTGAAGATGATGATAATGAGACAAGTTGTGTTATGAATGTTGAATTAATACAAAATATGCATACAGACATTTTAAGATGAATTAAAATGTCACAGCTTAAGGTGAATTTATTGGCGCTTAACTCACAGGTACAATCTTTAGTATAGTAATCAGATAGTACCCTGAATCAGGAAACCAGTTTTAGGGAGGCAATGGACGCTAGCTTAGCAGGGTTTGGAGGCATATTTTTACAGAAGTCCCTGAAGAAAGCTGGAAAGGGCAGTTGCTGACTGTTTCCTAAGGAGGGAGGCAAAATGGGAAAGTCAGATGAAAAAGTTAAGACTTACAAGCACCCCCACCCTCTCTAGAATACAGGCCTACAACCCTGCTACTTCTCCTATTACACCTAGCCACTGTCCTTGAACTCCGGTTCCAGCAACAAGAGTTAAAGTGCCACCACCCAAACCTGTTAACACCACATATAACATTGTCTCTCCTACTGACACTGAACCATCTAGTGTGCTTACTCCTCCAGTTGCTGCAAATACATCGTCCTTCTGCACTTGTCCTCCTATTCACCTAGAGTTTCCCACTTTTGGTGATGCCTGTGAGACAGCTGATGTACTGAACTTCATTGGGCAGTGTGAAAACTTCCTGGACATCAGACCGCTCCCCAGTGTGGAACTCATCTGCACACTGAGCACGGTGTTGAAAGGATCTGCTTTGAGCTGGTGAAAGTCAGAAAAAACTAAAGTCACAGACTGACAGTCTTTCAAAGAGGCTTTTATGGCTGCTTTCTTGCCAGAGGACTACCTTACAGAGGTGGAAGACAAGTTAAGGTCTCTGGTGCAGCAACCTCGACAACGTCTGACAGACTTCGCCTACAACTACCGAGCCCTCTGCCTCAAGTGGAAGCCGGACATCACAGAGGACGAGCTGATAAGTTGTATCCTCAATAACATCAACTCAAGAGTCGCTGGCTGCCTGAGAGGGACTGTAAATTCAATTCATTTTATTTATATAGCGCTTTTTACAATGTTACATTGATTCAAAGCAGCTTTACACAAAATATAAGATAAATTAATAAAACAAAGACACTAATAAACAAATTGAAAAAAATAAAGTGAATAAAAATTCTGCACAATATACAGCATGGTATCAAAATACACACAATACACACAGGACATAATACATACAAGTAATATATGTTAGAATGAATATTTTGATTGGAAGATTAAAGAATCTTAGTATATGTCAGCAGTCTTCCAGTAAGCAAGCCAACAGGGCGACAGTGGCAAGGGAACCAAAACTCCAGTGATATATAGATGGAGAAAAAAACATTGGGAGAAACCTGGCTTAGCTGGGAGGGCCAGTTCTCCTTTGGGACGTTAAAGCTGCAATTTGTAACTTTCCTTAAATCGCAGTGCTGTTATTGTTACGTAACGTGTGTTCATTGGGGACGTAACAGTTATTAGCGATTTATAATTTTATTGATTTAAAACTATTGGGTCTGATTGTGGCAAACACTAAGGAATGTTACAAGCAGAGACGGCAGAATGTTACAATTGCAGCTAAAATATCTCACTGCTGTGATAGAGCAGGGAACAAATATGAAATTAAGATAATCTAGGGTTGATAAGTGTGTTAGAAGTCTATCATAATCCCATATCTGTCACTGGTCGTGACAGGCCTGACACAGCTGGCTACAGGACCTTGGGGAAATAAAAGACAGAAAGACTTAGTGAGAGCCAGCAGATCTGTTCTTATGGGAAGTGTTCCCATAAGTGTTCCGGTTTCCTAATTAATGCAGCCTTAAGGAATTTGAGTTCAAAGGACTATGTGTATGCTAGATTAAAGAAGTGAGTCTTACATGCTGGTAAGGACTCTGGCTGCTGCATTTTGGACTATTTGGAGTTTTTGTATTAAGCCTAATAAAGCATTGCAATAATCCAGCCTTGATGTTGTAACGAAGAGTCCAGAGACTGCGGATCCATATGCAAGCAATTTATTATCGTAGTCAAACAGGCAGGGGTCAATCAACAGCAAACAAACAGAATCCAATAAACAGTCCAGGTAATACACAGGGAAATCAGAACAGGGAGAAAATGCTCAGAATTGTTTACCGTGGCAAAACAAGACTTCGCAATGAGTGATAGTTCTTGGGAGATATATATACGGTCCTTAATGGCAGATGGCTTACACCTGTGATGGGCGTGTCCCAGGTACGGGGCTTATGGGAAATGTAGTTCTTTAAAACTCTGGCGATGGTTCCCGCTGGCGGTTATGGGAGGGGACCACAGAGACCGGATTCTTGACAGAGCCCCCTCCCTGCGAACGGCTCCTAACATGAGGACGAATGCAGCGCCGGGGTCTACCTCGTGGTCTGGGCGCTGCTCCATCAGGATAGTTCCTATGGAACTCTTCGATCAAGGATGGGTCAAGAATGTCTGTGGCTGGGATCCAGGATCGCTCCTCAGGGCCGTAGCCCTCCCAATCGACCAGGTACTGAAATCTTCCACCCCGACACCTAGAGTTCAGAATGGAGCTGACTCTATAAGCCTCAGTCGGAGATTACGGATTCAGGGAGATTGGTGATGAAATCAATAGCAATGTGTGACCAGGGACATTGGGGTATGGATAAGGGTTGTAACAGGCCAGCAGGAGAGTGGTGAGGAACTTTAGACATATTGCAATCTTTGCAATTCTTAACATAATCAATGACATCTGCCTGTAAGCTGGGCCACCAGAATTTATTCTTAACTAGTTCTGTGGTAGCAGTGATACCTGGATGACCGGAGCTGGGACTGTTGTGGACCATGGTGAGGACTCGTGGACGTAAGGCCAAGGGAACGTAGGTAGAATTCTGGGGACACGTAGGTGGAGCTGGTTCTTGTATCTGGGCTTCTTGAATCTCGGTCATGATGTCCCATCTAATTGGAGCGACAAATATAGATGCTGGGAGAATGGGTTCTTGGGAAGGATGAACATGGTGAGTATCATGCAAGCGTGAGAGAGTACCTGCCTTGGTATTTTGAGTACCTGGACGATATTTTACCTTGAACTGAAAATGTGTGAAGAAGAGAGCCCAGCGAGCCTGACGATGATTTAGTCGTTTTGCTGATTGCAGGTATTCTAGATTTCAATGGTCGGTAAGCACAGTGAATGGATGTTTTGCCCCCTCCAGCCAGTGTTGCCACTCCTCAAAGGTTGCTTTCATGGCGAGAAGTTCTCTATTTCCCACATCATAATTTTGCTCTGTGGGACTCAACTTATAAGAGAAAAAGGCACAGGGATACATTTTAGGGGGCTCACCGTGACGTTGGGAAAGGACGGCTCCAATGCCTGTGTTTGATGCATCAACCTCTACAATGAACTCCTTCTCGGGATCTGGGTGGTGTAGTATTGGAGCCGTTGTAAACCGTTGCTTGAGATCTTGGAATGCTTGAGTTGCCTCTGGACTCCAGGTGAGACGCTTGACTCCCTTCTTAACCATAGATGTAAGGGGTGACACAACAGAGCTGAAGTGACGTATAAAGCGTCTATTGAAATTGGCAAAACCCAGGAAACGCTGCAATTCATTTAGAGTTTGGGGTTGTGGCCAGTCTACTATTGTTCTCACCTTCTTATCATTCATAGCGATTCCATCAGCACTGATGATGTAGCCCAGGAACGAGATGCAGGTTTGGTGAAACTCGCATTCCCCATCTTCGCATAGAGTTGATGCTGGATGAGTCTCTGGAGAACCGCTCTTACATGGTTTTCATGTTCCTGAAAGGTATTAGAATAGATTAGTATATCGTCTATGTATATAATGACCCACTGGTTTATCATATCGCGGAAAGCATCATTGACATAGGCTTGGAAGCACGCGGGACTATTGGCTAAACCAAAGGGCATGCCAGATACTCGTAATGACCTGTGGTGGTGGAGAATGCAGCCTTCCATTCATCACCCTCTCTGATCCGGATGAGGTTATAGGCAGTTCTGAGATCGAGCTTGGTAAAGAATTTAGCTGAGCGAAGTTGTTCCAGGGCGGCAGGTACTAGTGGTAAGGGATAACGGTACTTTATAGTTATGTCATTGAGACCTCTGTAATCAATACATGGATGCAACCCACCCTTCCTTTCTTCTTTACGAAGAAAAATCCTGCAGAGGCTGGTGATTTGGACGGCCTTATGAAACCCTTCTGGAGTTCTTCCTGTATATACTCCCTCATGGCTTCGGATTCAGTTTGTGACAAGGGAAATATACGACCTGTGGGAGGTGTGGTTCCAGGCATGAGGTCAATGGCTAAGTCGCCAGCCCGATGAGGTGGGAGTTTTATGGCTTTAGCCTTACTAAATGCTTCTTGCAGGTCAGCATATTCAGGTGGTAAGTTAGGCTCATTCGGATGTTCGATTAGAGTATCAGGTTTTACTGGTGATTCAGGTTCTTGGCGGAGCCCAAGGATACATCGCTCTTGGCATTCAGGGGACCAGTGGGTAATCTGTTTATGCGCCCAGGATATGGTAGGATTGTGTAGGTCCAACCACTGGTAGCCCAGGATTATGGGAGTTTTGGGTGAGTGGAAAACAAACAGGCGTATGCTCTCTTTGTGTAGAGCCCCTACTCGTAGCCTCAGATCTGCATTCGTCTGCGAGACCTCTCCTGAGCCTAGTGGTCTTTCGTCCGCGGCCTCCACTGCCATAGAAGAACATGAAACAAGAGGTATTTGGTGGTTCTGAGCGAATGTTGCATCAATAAAGTTAGCTGCTGCACCGGAATCTATGAGAGCATTTGTAGTGATTATTTTGCCATTACAGATCAATTGAATGGGAACTTCTAGGCTTGTAGGTGATGCATCAGATTTACTCACCGAAGCGGCCTCTCTGGTCGGCCGAACAGGACAGGTGCTTTTTAAGTGACCGGATAACCCGCAGTACAAACACAATTTCCCTTTGATACATCTTTCTCTCTTTTCCAGGGTCAGATGGGTATGGCCTACTTGCATGGGCTCAGGGTCTGGGACTTTAGGTTTCTCTCGGGACATGGGCACTCTGGAGCGCACTTTTCTGGTAGGTGGTCTGCGGGAGCGCAACAAGTTATCAATTCTTATACTTAATTCAATGAATTGTTCCAAAGTTTTACCCTCATCGCGACATGCTAGTTCAGCTTGTAGTTCTGGGTTGAGTCCTCTTCGATAACTCAGTCTCAGCGGAGCCTCATTCCATCCAGACTGTGCTGCTAGCGTGCGAAAGGTGAGCGCGTACTCTGCTGCTGTTTTGTCTCCCTGCTGCAGCTCCAATAACTGCTCTCCGACTTCTTTTCCCTCAGCAGGATGTTGGAACACCTCTTTAAATTGTTGCAGGAAAGCGGAGAATGAGGGAAAGGCAGGTTGAGCAGAATTCCACACCGCTGTTGCCCA
Source organism: Ambastaia sidthimunki (assembly GCA_036877625.1). Lineage (NCBI taxonomy): Eukaryota > Metazoa > Chordata > Actinopteri > Cypriniformes > Botiidae > Ambastaia > Ambastaia sidthimunki. The sequence goes on from JAZGTK010007868.1 coordinate 18,640, forward strand.
ATCGAGTGCTCTGCCAGACTGGAGTAAACAAACAAAGGCTATACGGCTGTTATCAGTCGGGTACAGCATGGGTTGTTGTTCCACAAACCGCTAGTGCGTTAGCATGTGACGTTAGCTCTGTGTGCCAAGAAGCCATTGCTGCTGGATCCATTGTTGGCGAAGTCTTCTGCAATGAAGAGTCCAGAGACTGCGGATCCATATGCAAGCAATTTATTATCGTAGTCAAACAGGCAGGGGTCAATCAACAGCAAAGAACTGTAGC
>JAZGTK010007869.1:0-18901 GCA_036877625.1 Ambastaia sidthimunki
CTGCAATTTTATGTTTCAAACAGAGATGGCAGTAGAGAGGCAAAATGGATGAATTGCAGCTTTAAGATGCATGTTGCAATGTATCTTTTTCAGGCTGGATTGAGAGTAATGCAGGCATGTGCATTTTGAAAGCATACAATTTTTCTTTAAAGATTCAGCTTTCATCAACATTATCTCTTCTGCAGTTATATATTAAAATAATTAAAATATTTGATTGGATAAAAAATGTGTGCCTAAACAATGTTTAGATAATTTACTAATTATAGCTGAATAAAGTTTCAGCTGACATGTTTAAACAAAGTTAGTTTAAACAAAGTTACATTAAATCTCTTGCCACATGCTTTTCATTATTTAAGTGTTTTATAGTTTACCAAAAAGTCTTGTTATGCTTGTAAAATTGTTATTTTTTGAAATATAAAAAAACAAGCTGTCAAACTGACATCATCAGAGAACGTCTGCCGTTCCAGAGAGAAAGTACATATTCAGATTTTAATTAAAGATTACAAGTACACATTAATTACAAAATCATATTGTGCAATGACAAATCATTTATGATACACACTGCTATATTCTATAAAATAAAATAGTATATTTTGATTTATGTTAAATTATCTCCCTTTACAGTGAACTTTGAGCGTTGTAACTTTGCATATCTTATTAATGTTCAAACAGCAACATTACACAAACATTAAAAAAGTGAAAATGCATAGTACCCTTTAAAATGCAAGAAATTTCATAAGGCTAATGAAGATAAGCAAGTTTCACTTCCTTTCTGTCTGACCTTACATAATGATTCATTTCCCTCTCTGGCTTCCTGTAGTGATTCCAGGCAAATCTGTTGTTTATGTCCTTTATGCTGAGTTTGCAGGATGGGGACAGTCAGAGGACTGTGAGTAAATGGGCAACATGCTTTGACTGGCACAGAAGTTCACTCTTACGTGCAAGAATATCACACAGTTGCATCCCACAAACTTATTACATCTCAATTAATTAAAGATGCATTAACAAATGTTATTATTTTGATTATATATATACTGTATATATATACATACATACATACATATATATATATATACTGTATTTTGCTCTCATTAACTTTAAGCAGTCAAAAGAGCAACAAAGCTAATCAAAGGCTGTAGACTTATCTAACAAAGCTTCCGTTCTCTTTACAGTTATACAGCCTTTTTAATATCATATCTTTTTCATAATTGCCTGGCTAATAAATGCAGTTCTTAGCACTAGTGTCTGTTTCTCAGTACCCCTCCATATACACACTATTGCTTAATGTAGGTGATACAGTACTGCCAGTAACTTTGTTCTGCATGCTCAACACACGAACATAATGTCTGATGAAGTCATGGTGGTGCTATATGAGGACACAAATCATGCAGCACTCATTTTACATCTGCATTCAACTAATGAAAAAAATGTTTGTTATATTCTTGCTTAATCTTACGGTATCTGAAGGTTATTTAAAACCTGTTACCACACAATTATTCTTGAGTTTTGACTTAATTATGATACAAGAAGTCCTGTAATTGAGGAGTAACACCCCAACAACTGTTGAAATGCCTTTGACTGCAATACTGCAGTGTCTGCTTTTCTTTAATTTCTGGAAGTAATTAAAAGCTATAAAAGCAGGTGCTGAAAGTAACATTTGAGGTTGCTGAGTACACAGTGAACTTTAACCCCCATCACTGATAAACATCCCTCATTCATTACAAACGATTTAGATAAAGAATGATCTCTTGTCACTGTGACATGTTCCATGGGCTTCATTCTCAGAGAAGTTCAAGGAACAAAGCAGTTCACTGAAGAACCTCTGATGTTCTCTTCAGAATGAGAGTGTTGCTTTTACTGCTACTTTGTAAGGCCAGTTGTTTACTTGTTATATATATTATGTTTTCTATATTATATTGTTATATATTATCTCCAAATGTCGGGTATTTGTTCTGATGTTCCAGTAGTCTTTATATAAGTAAAATTCAAGTATTTATTGTGACTTGGTGTTTTAGACATTTAAATCCATACATAGCTTTGTTTTCTCACTGTTATGTATTTTGCATTTTGCAAGCATTTTCAGTGGGCTTGGCCATTTGTCCTGATGGAGAGTTCAAGTGTAATGATTCTCAAGAATGTATTTCCACGGAACAAGTGTGTGATTTCCTCATCAACTGTAAAGACAAATCAGATGAAGAGTTTTGCGGTAGTTACTGTTTTAAGTTACAGTGCATGATTTTGTGATATGAAATAGTGAAATCTATTAATGGATGCATTTATAACTGTCTATGCATTTTCCTGAACAGGCTCTTGTGACTTTGAGGAACATTCATGTGGATGGATTGACAGCAGTGAGTATAGGATTCAATGGAGACTAGAGATGGCAAACATCAGTGTAATCCCTGGTGTGGACCATACCACAGGATCACCTTGGGGTAGGCCTTCACAGCCAACTTGCATGTTTAATATGCATATAGCATGTGTGAATTTTAGGCTTCTATATTATTTATAGGTGGAGTTATGCATGTGGAAGGTGACAATCCAGGTATCAACCCAGCTGTTTTGGAACACACACTTACCCGCTCCACTTCAATTGGATGCAAGATAAGGTGAAGAAGCATCACATCAACACCATTTCATTACTTTAAAACTTGCAATATTTTTTCCAGTTTACATGTATTCTCAAATTTTCAAGGGTAAAGGTTTAGCAATGCTTTAGCGTTATTTTATGTTGCAGCTTCTGGTACCATCTCCATGATGATAAGGGCATGTCTTCCTACTTTGCCCTCAGTTTGATCTCTGGCACATTGACTACAGAGTTATGGTCGGTTAAAAAGGGGCAAACTAATGGTTGGAAAAATGTTTCTTTAATTATTGGTAATCGTCCTCAAGGGGTGAAGGTAATTCACTGGTCTTCTAGTCATCCTGAACACCTGAATTATGAATTTGTTTAGGATTTTTTGACACTCAAAGTGAAAGAAGTTTACCTTTTTTTGGCATTTATAGTTTCCCTTTTATTGTATTTTAATTACTGTATTGTGTTTCTCATTTTATCTCCACAGATTGCATTTTCTGTGAACCCTGTCTATATTGGAAATCAGGATATTATGCTGGATGACATCACACTGTCAGACTGTGCAGAGTCAGACATCCCTGCAGGTTCAGACCAGCTCAGCTGTGATTTTGAGAAAGATACCTGTGCCTGGTACCATGACCAGTCAGCTAAACTCAAGTGGCAGAGAGCGGATGGAAATAAGCCTTCATCTAATCAGGGACCTGGGCATGATCACACCACTGGCTTTGGTAAACCTGATGCAGAACATACAGTATAACAGAATAATATGTACTGGTATAGATCTACAATTGCTTGTATTGTTAAAATTAGATTGGCAATATGTTTCACCTACTTTAACCTTTTCTGCATGATACAGAATTATTGCTAGGCTTTAGTAAATGTTTGTTAGGTTTAAATATTGTGGTATTTTAAATTACATATTAGGAATATTATTTTAAATGAGTTTATCGGAAAATATATGACATGAATATTATTATGTATTATAAATATTATTATATATTATATTATATATTATAATATAATATATGCAATATAGTCATACATAAATATTATGTCTCTGGCAGGCTATTATATGTTCATAGAGCCACAATGGAGCTCAAAACCCCCTGAGACAGCCAGGCTGGTCAGCTTTCCACAGAAGGCCAAATGTGTCAGCTTCTGGTATCTAATATACGGTGGAAACATTGGTAAGAGTGGCACATCAGACTTATGTTATTTCAGGAGGGGAGCTCAATTATGATGAAATGCTGTTAAATATCACTGTTTTATTATTTATCATTTTACTTCCATTGTGTCCCTGTTGTCTTGTGGTGACATCAATTTAAGAGTTACCAGCCTCTAAAAGTTATAACAAAAGACACATGAAAGTTAAAAGTCTGTCTTGAGAGATTAACCAAAATCACATGGTTTCTAAAGGCTCTCTCAGATTCATCACTAAGCAATCTAATGGAGCACAGTCTCTTATGTGGATAAGGACTGGGACTCAAGGCAACAACTGGCGTTTTGTGGACCTTAGCTTTGCAGACAGTGATGAACCAGTTCAGGTACTGATTCATACAGGTTTGAGTAGCTGGATGTGTGTGTCTGTGTGTTCTCATGCATTGTATCCAATAGTTCATATTTGAAGGGACCCTGGAAGGCAACAGTGGTTACATTGCAATAGATGACGTGCAGGTGTCAAGCAGTGTAAATGGGTCATGCCCAGCTGAGCGTGAGTGCACTTTCCAAGGTTCTCTCTGTGGCCTTCAGTCTGATTCCACAACAGATTTTACCTGGATAAGAACCAGCGGAGAACTGGCCACTGGTACCCCCAGCCCTGCAATGGACCATACTCTGGGAACTGACAAAGGTCAATACAGTATAAAGCAGAATACAGTAAAACAAAACAGCCAGTCACCACCCATTTTTAGCAGCAATTGTAATTAATTAATTTGATCAATAGAGAAAACAATCAATGAAATATCCCATGATGCATTACAAATCACACAAGTAAAAAACAGTACTATAGGCTAACACACTACTATATATTTAAAAAGTAATGCGAAATATTCACACACTAATCATTTTACAAATACAAGTTGTGTCATAATGTAGTGATTTTTGTAATTTCCAATATTTAACGTGAGTTTAGTGCCAAACATCATTGTACTAATGTAAACGTTTATACTGATTTTATCCATAGGCTTCTACCTGAGTGCACAGCTGTGGAAGTACCCCAGTGGCAGTAGAGGCAGGATGGTGACCAAAGTCCATCAGCCAACACCCGGGCATGGGGAGTGCTTGATGTTCTGGTACCATATGGATGGAAGAAATGTGGGTTCCCTTAACATCTATGTCCAGGAGCTGCATAGTTCCAGATCTCAAATGCCTGTATGGAGCAGGAGTGGAGACCAGGGAGAACATTGGAGACATGGAAGAGCATCGGTTATTAGCCCTCACAGCCCATACAAGGTGATCATTGCATAGAGTGAGATGTAACACTTGATGTTGGTGTACATCAAAGACCGAAAAATGTTCACTAAGAATACTGAATGAAAAAATAGTGATTATATAAATATACCCTTCTAATATTTAAAATATTACAAATCATAATAATAATATACGAACTGAAATGCAAGTTAACCTAAAACTTATGAACAGAGACTAAAGTTGGACCTGTCTCTGATATTTCTGCTTGCGTGACAGATCATATATGAAGCTACGGTTGACAGTGAGCAGGGAAACGATATTGCTATCGATGACCTATTAATTCTTAATGACCCTTGTCCACCACCTGGTTAGTTGGCCTTAATTCTGCTTGTGTATGTATTTAAATGATTAGTGTTAAAAAAACTGAACATAAAACACATTCAACTCTTCAGGGTTTTGTTCACTTTTCCAGGGTTTTGTGATTTTGAGATGGACATGTGTGGATGGGCGAATGTCCGTGTCAATGTCTCCAGTGTTGACTGGAGCTGGTCCTCAGCAACCAGTGCTGTTTCATATGCTCCTAAGGTAGATCACACCACCAACTCTGCCTTGGGTAAGTATCTGTACGTGACTTATGATCATACTTGTAGTTCAGTTACATTCACATTTATGCATTTGGCAGATGCTTTACTCTGAAACAAGTTACAGTGTATCCAAGTTATACATTTTATCAGTACGTGTTCCCTAGGAATCCCACAACTTTTGTGCCGCTAACACAATGGAGAAATCTCAAAAAAGTGCTCATAAAATGTTTAAAGGAGTCAAAACAGCACCAGGAATTGTTTTGTTTCTATAAACAAATGAAGATCTGCTGCAGTTTGTTAGGGTCACATCTTTTGACAACATTTTTTTTGGTCTATGCTAATATATGTTCATATTTCAAACCACACCAGAGTTTGTTTGCAAGTGCACAAGGACCAACCTTTTCAGGTGTCTTGATCCGTCTGTTTGGTGTGTTACAACGTTTAAAAGACAGTATTCACACTTACTCAAATCACTCGCAGTGACAGCACAACTGCACCAAAGTTAATTTTAACTGAACCAAACATGACAAGTGTGAGAATGCAGATCTGTTTCTCTTTTTCCCAGGACACTATGTGGCCTATTTATCAAAAAGCTGGCAACAGCAGTTTGCTTATCTTCAGAGCGAGTTGATGGAGCCTGACTCTCAAGGATGTTTGGATTTCTGGTACTATATGCACATGTGGACTAGTATTGGTGAGCATCTTTGTAGACAATAACAAGTCCTAATCATACTCATTAACCAATAAGTAGATTTTTTTCTTTTTCAAAATATTCCAAATTGGTACAAATTGCATTTTAAACAAATGTTTTATTTCATTAGTAGCTAAGACGAATCATCCTATTATCATCCTTTAAATCTTCAGAAAAGCTCAAACTAACAGTTTATGTAAATGAGTCCGGTTCTCTACGCTCTTTATGGACTCTGACTGGTGATCAAGGAAATGTGTGGCATCAAGACACTGTAGACTACACATCATCTGTATGGCATCAGGTGAGACCAGTGACAATTCATCAATGTATTTAAAATGAACAACTAAGTTCAACTAAGATAGTAACAACTAGTGTGACAAAATTAGCATATAATCTATTTAGGTAATGATCTGCATAGCTCAGATTCACATAATTAACTTTGGGGCGAGGTACTGTATCATAGGTAAGCATTAATTATAAAATGCTTAGAGCATTAGGCATTTTCCTGTTAGTAAACTGACCAATCAGAATGAAGATTCAGATAACTTCCATCCCTTTGCTTCCAGTTCTATATAAATAACCAATAATCATATTTAAAAGGTTACCTTTTAAACCAATTAATTTTACATCAGTTACATCATTGAATGCTTTACAGTATTTGAATGTAACTTTACTATTTACAGATTGTGTTTGAGGTTTACCATCCAGAATTAGACTCAGGGGTCGTTGCTTTGGATGATGTCTACATCAGGAGAGGAACAAGCTGCTCAGCACTGACCCCAACCACACCTGCACCCACAACCGAACCCACGTCTCCTCCAGTCTCCTCCATGGACTGCAACTTTCAGGAGGGTAAGAGTCTGAGCAAGTGTACTACATGCTTATTTCATATGTATGGTGCTACAACGACATCATGTATAATATTGCATTACTTTCTACCATAATTTGACGTTGCTGTTAAAATACTAATACCTTACATTGTGATTGCTTGTGTGATAATTGTGAGCCATTAGAGACTACAATAATTCCTGATGTCTGCTTGTAGGACTGTGTAACTGGGTCCAAGAAACAGAGGATGGATTTGATTGGACCCGTCAGATGGGTGGACAGGTTAATGAACCATGGCTAGGACCTTTATATGACCACAGCTTAAAAAACTATAATGGTAAGACTCACTTCACAATTTTAAGCTTTAATAGACAATGCATCAMATTTTGGCATTCTTCATCTTTCTCTTCTGCAGGGTTTTATCTCATCGTTAATATGTCTGAAGATAAAGCCGGTGAGAAAGCAGTTATTTCTGCACCACTAGCGATTCAGAACACTGATGTCTGTATTGGATTCTGGTACTACATGTTAGGACCATCTGTTGGGAACTTAGATCTGCTTCTTGAGACGGTATGTTCATCATTACACAAACCATAGGAAAAAAACGTACTGCCCCAGAGCAACATCTAATAATAACAACATCTAATAATAATACATTTAGAGAGTACACACATGAAACGTATGATTGCGTTTAAGTAAAAGCATTTGTTGTATGCATTTCAGAAAACAATGGAAACCATTGCATGGACAAGAACAGGCACTCAGACCTCTGAGTGGCTGAATGCTCAAGTCTCCATTAGTGTTCCAGATGTTCAGAAAGTAAGTTTGGCCCCCTGACATAATCAAATCCACAATTTATACAAACTTTCCAACAAACCTACAAACACTATTACATTTTAAAGGTAAAGTTCTCAGTGAATAGAACAGTAGGAGGTAGAGGTTTCGTTGCTATTGATGATCTCAAAATGACTGCAGGGGCTTGTGAGGATCACAGTAAGTCTGAGTTTTAGCAAAATATTCCCTTGAAATGTCTTTTTCATTGTCAGACATTTTTAATATTCAGACACCTCTCAATTTCTTTGCCAAAGATCCATGTGGATTTGAATCTGCTTCTCTATGTGGCTTTGAGTCTGATGTGACTGATGATTTATTGTGGCGTCGTATAAATGGCAGCAGTGGTCATACTGACCACACGTACAGAGCTAAACTTGGTGAGTAAATAAGCATGAAAAAAATCAGGTGCCAGTCAATTTTTTTCAAACTTTTTCTTCCAATTACTGTTATACTGAATTATTAATGGTACCTTCCAGTCATCACCATTACAATTGCTCAAAAAATATCTGGCCCACAATTGATTGATTAAAAAATACAGAATAAAAATACATTGTAATACTTAGAATTACAATGGTGAGTTATTGTGACTTCCTGTGGAGCTTGTCTGTGCAAAGTACAGGGTAGTTCAACCAAAGCTTGAACGTGTTTAATATGTTATATGGCAGGCCATTCAATGGCTGTACTAGGAGCCGAACTTCAGAAACCAGAGGTTGCTAAACTTTTGACCCCAGAATACAGCTCATCTACAGAGTCTTGTGTGCAGTTCTGGTAAGCTTTTGTCTTTACAGCTCCTTAAACTAATAGTCATTTTGAGAAGAACTGTTACAAATATGTTCATGATGTTTTGATAAATGCTATTTTTAGGTACTGGCTGTCTGCAGGCTCAAGTGATTCTCTCTCAGTGCATGTTTTTCTGAATGGGGAACTAAGTCCATCACTGTGGTTTCTCAATGGAGCACCTTCTGATAGCTGGGGTGTAGCAGAGGTCACCGTTTCATCTCCCTCCAATTTCAGGGTGAGTCATAAAGTTTCCTCTAATAGTACTATTTTAAGACTAAAACAAGTTTCGCACATTACGTTCCTGTTTTTAATATCCCTAATAACGCAAGTTTACGATGCTGTGCAATAATTACAGTAACTATATATTCACAATGGGTTTGGTTAAACTGCCTCCAGTTCCAGAGAAAATGGAAAATTATTTTTTTAATTAAAAAAATTTAAACAAAAAAAGCTGTTTCTGCTACATTTATTCATATTTAGAGTTGCTTTTACATACAGGTGGCATTCAAAGTCAACCTCAGTCCAAACCCAAAATCATTTGTTCTGCTGGATGACATCTTAGTTAGAAGTGGAGCTTGTTCTTCCACTGGATCTTGTGACTTTGAGTCAGGGCAGTGTACATGGATGAATGCTGCTAATGGAGTCTCAGATCAACATGACTGGCTCCATGTAGATGGTCATTATAAAGGTCCTCGAGTTGATTATACTACTCACACAACAGATGGTGAGAAGACCTGAATTTTTTCTTTTTGCTACTGATCTTTTTAAAACAAGTGAAATGATGAATCAGGACTGCTAATAAGACACAGTGCAGCTGAAATTTACTACAATTGGGCAAAATGCTACTGGTTGTGATGTTCATGTGTTTCTCCTGTTGTTCGTAGGAAAATTTCTTTTGAGCCCATCTCAGAAACACATCCATAGCCAAAACAGCCGGTCTTTACTGGTCTCAGAAAGGATCCAGCAGACCACTGACTGCTGTCTTGACTTCTGGTACCATATTAATGGAAGGTCTGAACAATGGGCCGACTGCCCTTAGTGTCTTTTCCCCTTTTATTGCTTATCCAAGAAATACCCATTCTTTCATTGTCTTACTGTCAGGTATGATTAATGCAGTTTTTATGGTGCACTTTTCTATTGGCAGTGACCCCGGGGCCTTTGGAGTGTTATTAGATTCAGGGGCAACAGAGCAAAAACTGTTGTTTGAATCACAGGCCACTGGGAACATTTGGAAAAATGCCTCTATTACTGTGGCTGAGACCAAACCTTTTCAGGTATGACATAAATCTGTTTTGGAAGCTTTCACCAGTATATTTTACAGAATCATACCATTTGTGTGTAGTTATGCCCCATATACTGTAACTATTGCAAACCTGGTATGTCAGATTTATATAGAGGCACAAGCAGGCAAAGAAGGATTTATTGCTGTGGATGACATAAGACTGACACAGGGGCCATGTAAAGGTAAAACATATTTTTATGGTAAATATTTGTGCTATTCACAATGCAGTGATAAAAATATCTACACATTTGCATGACTGATCTAGATAAGGTCAAAGGTCTCATCTTCAGGAAAGTACAATAAAGATTATTTGATCTTCACTGTTTCTGTATTGCCATACGATCAGATGTCAGTGTGGAAAGTGGAGTGTTTACTGGTTGTCAGTTTGAGGCAGACACCTGTGGATGGAAAGATATCAGTGTTGGGCAGTTTGTTTGGAAGCGGGACAAGAACGGCACAACCACCGCCAACACTGGACCCTCAGTGGACCACACAACTGGCACAGAGCTGGGTATAAATATAAGGGGAAACCTATTCCTACTGTATATCTATAGATATCTGAATCTGTATACATTACACATAATACGCTTATATTATATAATGCATTATGCTGAGTATGTTGAAACAATACTGACAAAAATATTTCATGTATTTTTGTAAGGCTGGTACATGGCAGTAGAGGCCAGTCATGGTGACCAGAATAGCTATGCTGCTCTACAAAGTCCTGCTATGAAAGAGGCCAGCAATGAGTGTTTGTTGGAATTTTATTACCACATGTTTGGAGAGGGTAAGACTTAATTTGATATTTGTCTTTAAAGCTTTAGGTGTCTCATCTTTTAACACTTATAGTACTTTGGACAACATAAAAAAACGGTAGTTCACTGTAACTGTAGTTGTACTGTAGTTCATAAAATATTGCAAATATGTTTTATATGGCAGGCATTGGGGAACTAAAAGTGTTCCTCCAGGAGGGCCCAAGGAGAACACCCGTGTGGTGGATGTCTGGTAACCATGGAGATGAGTGGCATCGGGCAGAACTGGGTGTGGGTCGCACCCATCAAGTTTTCACTCTCCTCTTTGAGGCTACCAGAACCTACAGCGAGCTCGGGGACATTGCTATAGATGACATTGCCTTCTTGAACTGCAATCTGCCAAGTACAGATTACAAACATCCTTGCTCATAATCACAAATGGGAATTTAATGATTCTGGTTCTATTACCACTTCTTTCAGTACTTCCGAGGAATAAATTATCTGTAAAAAGAAAAATGAACGCCTCAGCAGTCTGTTGCTAAATGATAAGATGGCAAAAAAGCTGAGCAAACATTAACATAATAGTAACGTAAAGATGACTAAAAGTTCAACTATAGTACCAATGCATGTATCAGTGAAAATTTCAAGGCCAAGACATCTGTCCATCATAAATCTGTCAATGAGCTCGTTTGTTGTCTTTCAGGGCCACAGGAATCTTGTCCAGACAACATGTTCTTATGTTCCAACCATGTGTGCGTGGAGTCAAACAGAGTGTGTGACTACAGTGATGATTGTGGTGATGGCACAGATGAGGAGTTTTGTGGTATGACTGTGGCTTTACTTCATTAAAATTTTTGACCCATGTATTGGACAAATAACTGGAAGTGTACATTTTAATTTTAAATTTAACATTATATACATTTACATTTTAATTATATAAAGTTTTCAAAACAATTCACTAACAACTTAAGAAAATGTTTTTGATATATGAAATATTAGGCTATATTAGGCAATATGAGGTGATGTCAATGTGAAACTATGGCTGGGGAAATTAATTGTAATATTAATGCATTCCTTATTTGAGCATTATAGTAAATTAAAACAATAATAGGCAAACCAGCCAAATATAGTCTTGATATCATCAAAAGCATCAGCTACTTGCGATCTCTGTCACTATATCTTCAATCGCCAATCTCATCGTCTATCCGATAGCCTAATAGACTCTATCAGCACAACCCGACTGCATAGACAAGAATGCATTTCATTTAATATTATTTAAAAATTTGTTGTTTTTTTGTGGCCAGATGTAAAGGGTTATAAGCAACGTTGCAGTTTTGAGCAGGGCATGTGCTTTTGGGAGAAGAATGATTTGGGAATAGGCTGGGTTTTGCAAAAGGGAGAACAAGCCTGGCCTAAGCTTGGACCAGCAAGAGACCACACTCGCAACACTGCAGCAGGTACAATAAAACTTAATTCACACCCACAGAAGAGACACCATATTGAGATCCAAATTGTAATTAATCTACACTAAATGAACCCAAACCCCCCCAAACATATCTGCTGCTTTAATCATTTGTTTTTAGTCAGTCAGATTATCAAATGGTTTGAAGTCTGTCACTTTATTTGTACTTGTGCCAAGCCAGACATATTTTCCAAACAACAGGTACAAGCAGTACCGGTAACAAGCACTAGGCATTTTTACATGTTGCTTCACAATTACCTATGACATCCTGATGTTCCTGGGTTCAACAACCCCTCAAAATAGATGGAAATAATAAATTAATAAGAATAATAATGTGCATGCCCAGCCTAACATCTAACCCCAACATTAGCACCAACCCTAACTCCAAAATATGATTGGATGGCTGGAATGTTGTTGCAGTAAGAATGCTGCCCCATAATGTGTTTAATGTTTATAATGTGATGAAAGCTCTGTGATCCATTAGGCAATGAATGTGGCATGTTGCAGGTCATTATATTACTCCAGCACATGAGCTGAGTGATGTTCAGACCGCAGAAATTATCTCCAGCACTGTGCTGCCCAGCTCAGATTGCACTGTAAGTTCTTATACACGTGTCAATCAAAAGAGATGCTCAGCCTCTCCCATATGTAATGATACACAACACATTGACAGAATGAAAACTACACAGCCTTAAAGTTTTGATGATTGTGTTGTGTTCTTGCAGGTGAGGTTCTATCACTATTGTCATGGCAACAGCACTTCAGCCAGGCTAATTGTTAGACTGAGGACACTTCGGAATGGAGATGGTGACAGTATACTTTGGGACAATGCTGAAACAGAGAGCTTCCGCTGGCACAGAGCCGAGGTTACCTTCTCCTCCAGGGTTAAGAGTAAGGTCAGACTAACACGTTATATTTCACATCTTTAAATTACACCTCTTGTCATGAAATATAATTAGTGTAATGTACACTGCACCAATAAATAAATGAATAACATTTACTTGATTAGTTGTTTTGTCTAGTTTTCCCGTAAAAATTACTAAACATACATAAAACATCTTTAATCTGTGTAAGATATTAAGGTTACCACTTGCAAATTGTTTTATCATGTTTGCTAATGTTATTATATTTATGCCTAAAACACGATTTGGACGAAATAGAGCAAGAACGAAATTCAGACTACACTCAAAACATGTTTTAGAGTTATAAAGTTTTATTTCATGAACTTTTCAAGTAAATGTATCTTGCTTTAAGAATGTTTGGTATCCTTACTGAAAAACAATACACAATGACTAAGATAATGAATTGTTGTGTCAGAAATCAGGAGACAATGGTGAAGATTCTGACCATCTGTTAATTTTTATAGATTGTGTTCCAGTATGTGGGAAACAGTGAGACTCACACAGCACAAACAGCAGTGGATGATGTTTCCTTTTCTACGACTTGTGCTCACGATCCTGCCAACAGTCAGTTACCAATCACACCTGAACCAACAATCATACCTGAACCAACCACAGCAACATCACAAATGACCTCTGCTGCTCCATCAGCCTCAACAACAGTCAACCCCTGTAAGGTCAGGACATTTTAAATCTCTTATGTAAACAACTGCACTGAACACAATGTCACGTAAATAAAAGCCAAACGTTTGTTTTTGCTGATGTTTGGATTTTTAACAAAAGCAGTGTAAAAGCCACATCTTTTTGTGAATCTGTTATTACGGTTTGTCAAATTTAGGAGAATGAGTTTCACTGCTGGAGGTCTGATGGTGTTAAATGCATCACAGCTACTGCTCAGTGTGATTATGTCCTAGACTGCCCTCTAGGGGAAGATGAGGAAACCTGCGGTGAGTCATTTTTACCGTTATAAAAACTGCTTGGGAAAGAAGGTACTTTTATTCTTGATTTCTTTGTCTTTAGGTCCATGTAATTTTGAGAATGGACTGTGCCAATGGAGTGACATAAGTGAAGGTCCTAACAGGTGGCAAAGGGTAAAGGTCACTAACACCACAGACCCACCCACTGACCACACCACTGGAACAGGTAATGCTACGCTAACTTCTAACCTCTACAACATATCAAATTAAATATAATTCACATTTTTACACATTATTCTTCAGGCCACTACATGCAACCGTATTTCATGGAGCAGTCTGAGAATGAAGCTGTGTACCAAAGCCCATCCTTGCCTACTAGCTCTGCATACTGCCAGCTTCTGTGAGTTTATTCATAATTGTGCCATCACAGATTTGTAAGTCGAGACCAACTGAAATGTTAATTTCAGACAATACAGCTCTTGTGAACCAGACATACACAGATACTGTTGTTACGCAACAATGTTCCATGCGTCCTATGTTTGCTCTCTTGTGCACTAGCTTTCACTTCCACATGGCTGGAGAACGCTCAGGCAATCTCAGTGTGCTTCTGCAGAATGGAAAGGATGACAGGAAGCTGCTCTGGTCACGACACAGCAGCAGCTCAACTCAGTGGGTCCCAGAGCTCATACCATTGGGCAAACACAACCAGCCTTACAGGGTATGTTAGTACGCAAGTGTATGGGACACAAAGCATTTATATAAAACCCAAATTGTTGATTTTTTTCAGGCATGAACTTTATCAAATGACAAAATCATGTCCATATTTACCCTGTGTTTCATAACAGATCATCTTTAGCAGCCAGACCTCATTCAGAAAGGATGAGATTCTACCTAATACTCAGACCATTGCCCTAGATGACATCTCCTTCCACAACTGTGAGAAGGACTACCAGGCTCCAGGTGGGAAAGCTGGTGGGGAGAAGACAGGGAATTTCTGGAATCTTGTTATTCTATACAACACAACTTTAATCAAAAGACCTATATTTAGCCACTAGCTATAGCATAAATGTAGAAACAAATGAAATATTGTGTCTTTTTATAAGCGTATACATTAAGTTTCAGCATGCATTTTAAAAATAGAGTCTGATCTACTGTACATTATGAGGTCATGTCTCACTTCTCGCTATTCCTCCAGACTTGCTGGCCACATGCTCCTTTGAGACAAACTTGTGTGAGTGGTTCCAGGGAGCTGCAGAGAACCTAGACTGGCAGAGAGGAAGTGGATCTATTGAGACCCCAAACCTAGGTCCCTCAGGAGACCACACCAGTGGAAATGGTAAATGAACAATCATTTACACTGACAGCATTAGCTAAATCATCATGTTATGTTTTGTATGTCATGTACGTGTGTATTTTCCATCAGTCTTACCGTATGTTACATTACAGGGTATTATCTGTACATCACAAGCTCAAGTAACAACAGACCAGGGGATACAGCTCAGTTAAAGTCTCCTCTTTCTCCCCCAAGTGGGCCTGAGGGGTATTGCTTCACATTTTGGTATCACATGTTTGGAGCAAACGTGGGATCACTAAGAATATCTTTATATGACGTTTCATCCAATCGCATAACATTGGTAAGACAAAACAATCATTTAAAATAACATTTCGTGGCATTTGTATGGTTAGTTCAATGCACATTTCAGATGTCACATGAATACAAAGTAAAAACATGTTTACTGTGTCCCAACCATTAGATATGGCAGAGACAAGGGTCTCAGGGGAATGAATGGCGTATGGCCCAGATTCACGTGAAACTACAGGATGTTCATCAGATACTGATTGAAGCGTCAGTAGGAGAGTTATCGGGACACATTGCTATAGATGATCTGACGGTTATTACAGGCTCCTGTGCACCCACAGGTAATGACTATCACAGCTGTTGCTATTCACAGTGCTTGCTTGAGCACTACATAGACAAGGTACAGCTGTAAAACAATGGCTTTACTTAATGACTTAAGCTTTATTACAGAAAATTTAGCATTTGATGACAATGCTTTAGCTGTGTACAGTAAATGTCAATTCAAAAAAATGTTTTTTAAACATTTAGTTAAGTGGACTAAGCAAAATACATATTCTTTGTAAATTAACTGACAGTATGAATATTATATGTGTTATATGTTCCTGTTATACAAGGGAATACACACAGAAAAACTGCATAGCTTAAATGCACTAAATGTTGATTTGGATAAAAGTCTTCCTAATGCAAAAATGCAATGTCAAATCATACTGTAACTGTTTCAGAGGGTCTTTTTGACTTTGAAGAGGGGGACTGTGGATGGATACAACAGACTAACGATAACCTAGACTGGGTTAGAGTGTCAGAACACAATCTAAAATCACAACTTTTAAAGTCTAGACCTGGCTTTGACCATACAACCAACACGGCTAGTGGATACTACTTTCATATGGATACCACGTCTGCCCATGTGCAAGGACATAGAGCAATAATGACATCTCCTCTATTAAATGCAGGTAATCTTGTTTTTTTATATTAAACATGAAATGCATGTAAACTATTGCATGTAAGTGTTTAAATGAAATATTCGGCCAGTTAATATTATTTAACTTCAACCTAAGAAATAGTGTTGGTTTATTTTTGATTTCCAGATGAAGCTAAGTGTCTCCAGCTGTGGTATTACATGGAGGGAGAGGATGCTGGGACCCTGAATGTGTATCAACAGTTCTCAAACAAAGATCGGTCCCTAATAGTGACGCAATCTGGAGAACAAGGAAGACTGTGGAGGTTTGCTCAGGCTCCACTAACCTCCTTAGGCTCAAACTACAGGGTGAGTCACAGGGTCCACTTTGTGTCTTTCTTAGCTCAAATTTAACATTAAAAGGTTGTAATAAAAGGTTGCCATACAGTATATCAGTTTCAACTACTATACGTTTTGTATTGCAATCAAGAAACATAGTCAGCCTTATTCATAGGCACAGGCTGTCACTGGTTGGCACAGCAAACATGGATTAACAAATTGCACAAATCTGCTCTCTAAACTAAAATGATCATCCTTTAGTTTAATAGTGTGAAACTGCAGGAATGTCCTTAATAATACAACTGTCATTTTAGATTGTGGTGGAGGGGATTACCGGCCAGGGTAAACAAGGAGCCATAGCACTTGATGATGTGCAGCTCACCAACTACCCCTGCACTCCTTCAGGACAGTGTGACTTTGAAGCAAACTTTTGCAGCTGGATTAACCTGCTAGAGGCAGATGATGCAGACTGGCTGAGAGCCCAGGCAGGCACTGGAAAGCACACCGGCCCCAATGTGGATCACACCACCAACTCTTCCACAGGTGAGCTGCAATAGTTCACAGAGCTTTAATTAAGCAACATTGAACACAGTTGTGCTGGGGTACTTGATATCTGTAGAGTGCTGACCAAGCTCAACAAGTAATCACAAGAAGTGCTTTACTCTGGTTCACTCTGGTTTTTTATTCCTTGATCCACACCCGGTGGCAAGAGAAACCCTGCTCTGATCAATCCTGGTGCAAAAGATACTGGTCCTTGCTCCAGGCAAAAACCTCACTTCTACTGGACATAATGTAGTCTGGAATACAGCAAACTCCCAACAAAAATGGAATAATACAAATCCCAGTGTTGTTATACTAAGTATCAGCACTTGGAATACTGCTTGGCCAATCAAATTAAAAGACAAAAACAATTACAGACAAAACAGGTTACAGATAAAAGAAGCTTTGAAGTTATGTGCTTGTGTTTTTAGGTTATTACCTTTATATGGACAGCTCTGTAGGTCTTCAGGGAACCAATGCCATGATACTTAGTGAAATATTCACCCCTGACAGCAGAGGGCGCTGTTTCACTTTCTGGTATCATCTGTATGGAAACAATGTTGGAACACTAAATGTATATGTCAATAACAGGTACAATGACAAAAATCCACTTTTAATGTATCCTCTATGTATATCTGTGGATCACAATTCATTTTAACTCTTTATTTCCCAGGATCATTCATAACAGTGGGAATAAGGTTGGCCAGTTAGTATGGACAGAGTCAGGAAATCAAGGAGACATATGGTGGAGAGGCAACGTATATGTAACGTACAAAGAACCTTTCTGGGTATCCAACTCTCATCAGTATCATGCAGAAATCAAGAACCAAAAATGACTCTGTTAATGCAACATTAATATACAGTATATGTAACATTTGCTTCTCCTCTCCACACAGTTTATATTTGAATTCTTGAAGGGAGCGGGATCGAACGGAAGCGTAGCTATTGACGATATCGACATCTTTCCCGGGTCCTGTTATTCAGACCGCACCTCCACACCTCCACACCACACTAACAGTAAGCATTACTTTCATTCATGCCAAGATCATGCATGTCTTTCAGAACATAAATGACATAGTTTCTGTTGTGTGACATGTCAGAGCCTAAAGCACCTTATGAATAAGCATGTGTTGGTTTTTGTAGCTGTAGGTATTGGTGTTGGAGTGACAGTGACACTTCTGGTGATTTTTACTGTTGGTGCTGCCCTTTTTGTACTGAAAACAAAAAGTTCTCACAGGTATGTGCTGCTCATTACATCATACTCTGATGTCATACAAAATGAGAAAAGACGACAACTTTTATCTCTACAGGGAACCTATACTTGAAGATGACGTGCTTGATAGGAATTACAAACTGTATGATTGCACTGTGAGTATTTCTTATTGACAATATACATACAGTGGATGTTGTTTTTTTTTCGTGTCTTTAATGTGTTTTTACTGCTGTTTTTTCCAGAGCTCAACACTCGACTCCCATGGCTTACATATTTCACTTTCAGCAGATGAAAATAATTCATCATCCATTTAAGTTGA
>JAZGTK010007870.1:0-18900 GCA_036877625.1 Ambastaia sidthimunki
GCAGCACTATCTGTGTCAGATGTAAAGGATGTAGTTGAGTGGTTTTGTTGTGAATAGTAGTTAGCTGACCTTTAAATAATAACACTGACATTCTTGACATCCTCATTACAGTAATGCATTGCCATATTACAGTATTACAGTATTTATGCACTGGCTGCCGGGGTGTGTAATTAACCCTGCATCTTCATTAGGATTCATACACAAAACAGAGTTCAGCCAAGTAGTTCTATAATATCTGAAGTGAGCTATCCATTAGCAGTTCCATTCATCTCAATGAAACAAAGTGAAACTGAATCCAGTTCTCTTTGCATTCACACAGTTCCCAGCTTTAATAATTGAAGTTCTGGAGGTTTTACACCCAAGCATTAATGGGAAGCCCTGCTATGTTTTATATATTGTGTTTTGATATTTCATAATCTTCCTGTTGTTTTATGCTGAATCATTAGTCTGTTTTCTGTGGTAAATTGTCGATTCCAATTAACTGTGTTTTCTCATCTTATTTCAGCTCATTTGGCCTGAAGTTGTTTGGTATCTTACAAACATATTTCTGGCACACCCCTGTGGCAAACATTGCCACAAATAAACAGCTTTTCTAAAGTAAATCAAGTGTTCTGTATAAAGAGTAAAAATAAGGAAAAACACCCTGTGGTATTAATGGCAATATAAAATACACAATTTTAGATGCGCAATTATTGTACCAAGCAACAGTAAAGTTGTTTTAATCAGAGCACATGTGGAAACGCTTTAGGCTTCATGTTTATCATAAGCTCAAAGTCTTTTAACAGTACCAACATTTTGCTCAAATACCAAAATAAACTTTAAACACGGTTATTAATTTTCATGTGTATGATCACAGTTATTCTTTGCTGGATCAGAGCAGTGTTTGATGTTAGATTTTGCTGTGTAATATGGCTCTGAATTCAAAATGACAAAAACTATGTTTCATACAACTGCTTTGATTTTTGCAGGCTTCAGATCGAACCGTGGTCCAGCCCGGCCTGGTGACCTCACCCGGGATTGCATTTATCGGCAACGTTATTTCCCAATAGAGCTTGACTGACGTATCAAACAGAATTAAATGTGTTGTTGTCCAGTGTGATGCAATAAAAGGTAAAGTGAATTTAGTTTGTTTTTCTGTGGCGACTGTGAGTAAGTGAGTGCGTGTAATGTAGTGTTCAATACACCGCCGTGGGCAACTTTGCAGAGTTAATACTGGATGTGGTATTAACTAGCGAATGCTAAGTTGACGCTGAAGATCAGAAGACATCAAAGTGGCACTTCCCACCTCGTTATGATGAGAGATGCTAATTATAACACGCTTGCGTCTTAATCTGCCCGGGACTTTTATTGGCTGGCATTGTCAACACTCTGCAGTAAGATGTGTGGAGGCCGTGTTGGAAAACTTCTCCGATATTCCTTCAGTCTGAGCTCGCTAAAGAGGAAGGGAATGCCAGACCCCCCTTAATCTTCATATGTCACTGTCACTTCTCTGCAGAAGCAGTATATCTGCCACTCGCAGAGTTATTTGGCTGGAGATAGAGTCGCAGGCCTGCCTAAACAGCTTGGATTAACGGCAGTTTCAGTAGCTGTCTGTCTCGCACTGTGACTGAGTAAATAGCTCTCCTTCAGAACAGTAGAAGGAAGTTCCCCGGGGAGAGATACACATTCAATCACATATCATCCTCCACCCTTGGTCTGCGCTCGGGCCCCGTCCCGCCTGCATCACCTGTGAGTTTTTCTTAGCATCACACCAGAAAGACACAAAATTAGAAAGAAATAGCGACCGCCCACTTTTTACGAGGCCTTGGTTTGTGAGTAGATATCCGTTTAATTTGCCAAAGGATTTTCAATTTTTTTTTAAAAGATTAGTATGTAAGCACACAAATGTAATACAACAAAATTGCAACATGCTAATTTGAAGCAAAAAAGTTACGTTTAAAAATGTAAAAATAGAAAGATTTGTTAATTATATAGAGAAAATTAATTATATTTTGCTTTCAGAAGCCTGCGGTTGTGCTTCATTTAAATAGAATTGTTCATATTCCAGCTAATAGGGAAAGTTCACAGAACATTAGCTAATATTCTCTAAATGTTCTGTCAATGTTATCAAAAGTATAAAAAATATATATATTGAAATCTTGAAGATTGAACACTCAACCAAGCGATAATTGGTAGAAAGGTTGGTAGAACCTGATACAGCTTGTGTCACACCAGGGTATGAGCCTTTATCACATCTGGAGAAGAAGAGTCACACCATCGACACTGTTAATTCATTGTTATCTCTGGTGATTCTGAGCATCTTTCTGACTTTATTACAGTCCAAAAATGAACATCAAATCATTAAAAGACAGTTTTAAAACTCTGACAAATTGTCACATTTAATACAATTCTAATTAGACCAAACATGCTACTGTGGCATTAAAATGAGTCATATGCACTTGAGTTGGATGAATGTAATCATTTCTTTTGCGTTACGTTTATGGAAAGATCTGCTGACCTTCATGGAAGTTTCAGAAGGACTTGCTAAAGTGTTTCAGAGCAGAATTTGGGGTCAAGCCATTACCCCCCTAATGTGCTGTGAGATTGCATGCTAATTGATGCTGCATGCTAATTGATATTAGCTCTTGCCATAACTGTTTTACACACTTGCACACAATGCATAGGTGCCTCCCAGAGGAAAAGCTCATTTCTGAGATGTTGTGATCAGTCTCAGAGTTTCTTCAAAATGTTTCTGAGAGGTTAAATAAAAAAAGACACAAATGACAGAATAACAGTAGAGTTTGATTGAATTTTATGAGGAATGTTTGAGTTCTTATTAAAGCCTCTGAAAGTTGATAGTAGACTTTGAAATCTTGGTAAATCTGAGCAGTTTGAAACACTGACATCTCTTCTGAATCTGAAAAATCTGAGAAGTAAAACATCTGCACGCCATTTAATAATTGTTTGGGAGTAACAATTGAATTGTTTTTATTTCCTTACAGTTGTAACCTGTGTTCCTTTAGCTCAACTGGTAGAGCATAGTGCTAGCAACACCAGAGTCATGGGTTTGATTCCCAAGAAATGCATGAACTGATCAAATGTCTGCCTTCAAATGCACAGTAAGTCTCTTTGGATGAAAGCATTTGCCAAATGCATTCATTTAAGTGTTTATATACATTTATATATGTAAATACATTTTACATGCATATTTTTTGTAGAATTATGCTAAATGTTTATTGTTTACATTGTCATATCTTGTATATGTTTGTGTCTGTCCCTTTAGTCTTTAATGAAAACTTTTATTTTCTTTTTTTAAATTTCAATTTCATTGCAAAATATTTATTTAGTTAAAATAATTTAAGTGATTATTTTATATTGAAATTAATTTGCAGTAATTTGTAAATCTTCATTGTAAAACTTTTGCTGGCTTTAAGGAGGACCACATAACTCTGAATTAAAGAAATAAACCAATAGTTATAAGCCAATAAGTAAATTTACACATTTATTATGTATTATTTAATCAAAACATAATCTATTTGAAAGGATTAGCCAGTTAGTGTCAAGCACTGTCCACTGTCTGTGTTAGTGATAAAAACTTCCATTGTTATGAAAAAATGAGAAAACCAGGCTTTATAAATCCATGATTTGTTCTATTTAGACTATTATTATGAAAAATTACTTCAATGAAAATGCTTTAAATGCAGTAGTACTGTAAAAGTGGAAATGTTCAAACAATAAAACCTGGGCTTTCATGAGATACTAAAAGGTTAATTTAATTACTAACTTATTTTGTTTTAATTGCTTCAATTATTTCAAGTTCATTTTTTCTCCTAATAGAGTTTCTCCCAATATAGAGAGGTAAGTTGTTATTGGGTGTTAATTGATTGCCTTTAATCTTTGCTTCTGAATAGTTTTTATTAAAGTAATTTTTCAATTACTTTGTGTTTTTGTCTCATGTTTGTTTGTTTGATGTTTTAGTTTAGTGATGTTTTCGTCTTGTTGATGCAAATAGGTCGTGGCTACATGCATAACCACAGATTGATTTTTTGGGATTTTTTTAGCCTAATTGTTAGAATCGGAACTGTAATCCAAAGGTTGCCGGTTCGATTCCCAATGCTGCCATGAAACAACAAAGGTGCCCTTGAGGAAA
The DNA here is from genome assembly GCA_036877625.1 of Ambastaia sidthimunki. Taxonomy (NCBI): domain Eukaryota; kingdom Metazoa; phylum Chordata; class Actinopteri; order Cypriniformes; family Botiidae; genus Ambastaia; species Ambastaia sidthimunki. The sequence goes on from JAZGTK010007870.1 coordinate 4,130, forward strand.
GTGTTCACGAATTGTTCACAAACTGCAACGTGTGTATTTGCTACTCGTACATATAACATATTCTTTAAAGTCAAGCTACACTGTGACATTTAAATAAAACCACCTGCCAAATGCTTAAATGTATTTGTAAAATGAATCATTTTGGAGCTGTTCCCAGGCGAGTTTATCAGGAAAGTCAATGAATTATTTTTTCATTTAGAGAATGGATACTCTGCAGTAGACCCGCCACTCAGTTGTTATTTGGCAACCAAACACAGGCTGCATCGCTTACACAAACACCTTTTAAGATCCCTTCTCTACCTTTAATACTCTCTGCAGCTTTACCTGCTGGAGGCTAAATTGCTAGCAGAGGTATAAACCTGAGTAAATCAGTCAGAATGGCTCAAAACAAAAGGAGCAGGTGACTAGCAGGGGAGCTTTCCAGTCAGAGGCGATGAAGTAGAGGTTGTTGCGATGCCCTCGACTCCCCTGCGGTGCAACGCTCCGCATCCTGCGGGAAATCTCGGCAGGCTGTCTCCAATAAGGACATGTGCTGAGGGAGGACTTCGATAAACAATCCAGATCCTACCCTGCTCTTTTCTCTGCACTTTGGGCGCCAGGTAACCTTCCGCCAGGAGCTGAGTGGCAGGTATGGAAGTTACTCTCTATTTTAAGCAGCGTCTAACAAGCCTCGTCAGACAGGTGGCGGGTGCCTGTACTCACTGCTGGCATAACTCATACAGAGAAACCAGCGGGCTCACCGTCAGCCAAACACCACCTGCCGCCCGGCACCTCTGCAGAAACCTGCACCTATCCACACGCACACACAGCACAGGGCCCCGCCCCCAAGAGTCTGCTGGCCCCACCCCCAAAGAGTCCACCAATCAATATGACCTCCGCAGTCAGAGCGCGGCTCCGCGGGGAGAACGCGTTCTGAGATAAGAAGGTTAATTTGGGGCCTGCGGCCGCCATCACTGCAGATTTGAGAGTAAATATGTTTCTCGGGATGAATAATGCAGATTCGACCGCAGCTGAAAACTCAAGTGGAGGGATTTGCAATGCGCTCAGGGTGTAAAAACGGGGTCGTCGAGGGATGGGAAGATGAGCGTGAGGTTGAGCCATATGTCAGTTTTGTCACGCTGTGATGCTGTGGTGTGGTAAATGATGGTGGTTGAGAGCGGAGAGCAGTAAATGAAAACAGAGCTACATCATTTGTGTTTCGATGATTTACTGCTTGTGAACATTTCACAGGGTTCGAGTGTTAAACAGCCTGCGCTTTCAGAGACAGATCTGTGAAGTTTTTTGCGTGTGACAAACACAGGAACTGGTGGTAAACAAAATATTAGGGTGGTTGAAGTTAACCAGCAGAGATGTAATGCAGGCAGGGGACGAAAATATATGCTAACGTGAGATTGTCAACATTTCGCTTTACATTTTGACGTTTAAATTTATGCATTTGGAAAACAGTTTTATCCAAAGTGACTTACAGTGCAGTCAGTGTATGTGTTTGTTTTATCAGTTTGTTTTTTATTTTAATTTTTTATTGAAATATCGCTTTAAAGTTTATTTGCATTTCTTGTGTGGTTTGATGTAGTTTGAGATTTGAGTTTTTTTTTGTTTGTTTGAGTTAAGAGCACTATGCCATTAAAGTTAAAAAAAACTAGAAAAATTATTTATAATTGTTAAAATTGTTGATAGCACATTCAAAATATAAAAAAAAGTTTACTAAGGATTCTTAGGAAAAGACAAATGAACAAATACACATTCTGCTTCTTTGGAAAACATTGTTGCATGTATTTTTCTTGCGGCAGGTGGCAATGTGGGCACTTGTTGAAACAAAAATACCATCTGCACCTTTAAGAGGAGCCCAGGGGACAAAGGGGGGGTCGGGTTTGTCAAGTGAATGACTGTTGGAGACGATCAGAGCTTTGCCAGGCTTGTTAAAACAGAAAACACAGCCGTGCATACGGGTACAAGCATGAAGCGTCACAATGGAGCTATTCTGCTGAAAATCAGGCAATAAATTTGTTCAGATTTGTTCCCTGCTGGTACAGCTGTGGGGGTGTATTTTAATTAGGGACTGAGGAGTTCTGTGTGATGTTTGCGGTTCAGTGAACATCGTGCTACCTGTGATAAGTTGTAGACAGGCTCCGGTTTGTGGTATAATCATCCATAGATCCTTAGGCAGGTTTGATCTGTAAGCTCAAGGATCAGAGACCCTCGCTAAGCTTGCACAGCCCTCAGATCGATCTCTTCTTCTTTAATACCTCGTTACATGAGGTATGCTGAGGTAACTTATGCTGAAATTGATAACAAAGGCAAGAAAAGGCCACATGCTTTAGGCAATCATCCAAAAAATTACAATAATAGCTTGTTTTTTTCCTGTCGCATATGCAGGATTTGAGCTGCACTGATGCTGAAACTTCATCTCTGCTTTTTGTTGAAGGTTTATCTCGCAGAGGTTGGGGCGAGTTCACGAACGCAGCGGGGAACGTCAGAGAACGGGGAGTGAACTTTGCACTCTCACATAACGCCAGGAGGCCGGGGCACCAGGGACGGGAGAATCGTCAGTCGGCGTGTAGGAGGTGTGACTCGTGTGACATTCACGTCCTCCACAATTATCACTGCTATGATGTGTGAGCATTAATGATGTATGAACGTTCAGTGGGAGGATGGTGGAGGGTGAGAGTCTGGAATCTCAAGCCCTCATTATCTGCTGGAAACTAAAGGAAAGATGAACTTGGCCAGTTTTTCTCTATTTAAGATACATAAATCCGCAACATTCACAGTGTTTATTCATGTTTTTGGTCATTTGTGGGTAACATTCATCATTTCATGTTATTCAGAAATACTGTGTTTGTCATCTTTCAACAAATTGTAATTGTTCATTGTAATGACTTCTGTGTTGTACTGACATCACCCCAGCTAACAATTTTAGGTTGAAGAAACGTTTCCCCAATGTTTCTATTAGTAACAAAAACATTAAAAATGCTGATTCTAAAAACTAGGTTTTTGATGCTATATTAACATTATTGCTTGAATATAATGTTATTCAAGCATTTTTGAATTCTGTAACAATTCTTTAAACATTCTATTAACATTACAGTAAGAACGTTTTTGATAACTTGAAAAATAATCGTTTTTCAACAACGTTCTGAGAACATTTCCTGGGACCTGTGGGGTTTACATTTATATTGGCATTTATGCATTTCGTAGATGCTTTTATCCAAGGCTAGGTATACGTTTAATTCCTTTTGACTGCAGAGTAATAAAATCTGCAAAGACTCAGGAAACAGTCAATGAGCAGCTGTGTTGTTCGCCTGGTTCTTTAACATTGCTAAAACATTGTCTTTTTTCAGAAAGCAGATAAAATGAATCACTATTAAGCCGTTTAAATAGAAAACTTGACCCAGCATGCCTGGATTGTGGCCCCTTTTCCTGAAACAGACAAGATGTCTGATTATCACTAATTAAAAATGATTAAGCACCTACTTACCCGCGTCGATAGCCATCGATTGAGCAGAATGCTGAGGCAGGGAACATTCTGGATGAATTCCAAAACACTTTTAAATTTCTACACTCAGCCCAGAGCAGATGCTCATTGACCAGACGGCCAATCATTAAAGTCCTTTGCTTTGTTTTAAGCTTTAGAAATTAAAAGGCCTTTAAATCTGTCTGTTTCCTCAGCCGCTCACGAATTGTGTGCCATTAATTGAATGCAGTGGAAAGTGTGACGGTAGTCTATTTTAGTCTTTTAGTGAGCAGAAAAATCGTTTTACAATGCACAGAGATTGGCAAAAATTGCAGCCTTTAGCATATAAGTGAAGAGAGGCTGGGTTTATAACTTGGAAAGTTTCATTTTAAGCCTGAATAGAAGCAGTTGATTTATATGCTAGTGTAGGTGTTTTGGGGCCTAACGTTTCAGTACAAGCATGACTGACTTTTCGCTCTCCAAATTTTCTCCAGAGTATTCCCATCAACGGTTAATGACACATTACATTGACATGAATGAAACAAGAAATAAAACGAAATCAAGAGGTATTATCAACAAATGATCAACAAATAATGAATTACATTTTGGACTATTCAGGACACAATGCTATCTTTTTAGAAAATAAAAAAATATTAAAAATAAGTAATATCTTGTGTTCCGGTGCAAATGACAATATACAGGTTTGGAATGCGTTTATGCTTTTGCATCCCCTATATCTCTCAAGTATGACCTCTGACAGGAATGTTGGAAATATGGGAAAATATGTGTTTTACTTTACGAAGGGATTTTAAGGCTGGAACAGATGGTGCGGTTCTACGCTGCTTCTATGCTGAAGGGGATAGTTGCTCTTTTTTCAGTTGGGTTAAGAGTCCTTCCTAGGGAAGAGAGTTTTCAACAAGCAAAACTCATATCCATAATTAATAAAGGCTTGAGGTAAGAGAGTGTTGCTATAGTAAGAGTTTTGGCTCAGGCATCAAATATTTGATCATTGCTATTTGAGTATTAAGGGATCTAATACATTTCTGCTTACCGCAGACGTTTTAATTACGTTATGAAGACAGCTCCCTCATGGAAACGTACATGGAATGTACTTGTGTCAATTAATTTGTCTTATCAAATTAAAATTCATCTCTGGAGGGAAGCCATGAAAATCCAAGAAGGAAACTGAGAAGACAATACAAGGTTCATTATGATGATCTATAAGAGCACACAGCCAACATGTTCACAATGTGCTCAAGCAGGTGTTGTATCCATGGTAACAACAGAAACATGATGCTGTGTACAGTGCATTAGAGATGATAGCTCAAGGTGCTGTTATTGTAAGTCCTAAGGTCTACAGGCACACACACAGACATCTGAAAGTGTATTAGACTTCTTTTAGACACAATGGCTTTCAGGCAGAGACAATGATATTTACTATATCATACCTATAAACCTCAAAGAAACATGTTTATATTATTAGATCTGAAGAAATTATTTGACCAATTTATGAGTCTTTAAAATAGAAGCTGTTTGTTAATGTTTTTAATTCTGCAATCATTCAATTGGGTGTTTATATCACCATCTCTGTTAGAAACATCGTCATCTCTGTTTGTTGATTGACAGCTACACAAATAGAAGCTTACACCAATTTCTGAAATCCAGGATCATCATCAAAATTAAATACAGCAGCCTCTGAAACACATGTCAGGAAAGACTCTACAATGATGCACTCGTCTGTCTGAAGAGCTGTACTGCTCTATATAATTATGCTACACGTAAAAAACACGAGTTTTTTAGAGCCTTATTTGTGCGATTTAAAACATAAAGCTATAACACAAACTTAATACATCTTAGTGAGTGATTTCACCATGATTGTGTTAGTCATCCCATTGTAACAGGATTAGCAGAATCTCTGTGTGTTTGTGTTTTCTGTGCACAGCAGATGAAGTCAAGTCGCTTTAATGCAAAGCGTAATTACTACAGTGTTGCTCTTGCTTACAGCTTGAGGAAAATGGGGAATGGATAGACAAATGGTGTAATTAGAGGATTAGGAGGTCTTGGGTAATAGGGCAGTAGCAGCACCCACAGCTAATTATCCTGTTTCCAATTTCCTGTTTTATTAGTGGGACTTGTGTGTGGCTGTCTGTGTGTGTGTGGGTGTACACTACAGTATAGGACAAACAAAGCAAGTAGCCTATAACATATCCCAGTATGTGAGATTTGATAGTTTTCTGTAATAAACACCCTGTTGGAAGAAAATAATGCTTTCATTTTAGCCTTTGGCATGACGTGAATGCTTCTAGCATTGCACAGAGAAACATTCATTACTACATAATGTTGCAAAACTATTTTTCTGTACGTTCTGTGTTTCCACGTCGACCGGTGATGTATGGTACTAAGTTAGACCTGAAAGAGCGAGACAGCTTTCTTTAAAGCACAGTTCGTTATTTCTCCTGCCTGAAGCTTCTTTCATTTTGTCTGTAATTCTCTCTCCCCGAGTCACATGAAAACAAAAATTCACTCAACTCAATTTTGAGCTCTGCCCCCAAATCACAGTCCTCGCACCTTTTAATTTTTTTGCTGTTAACTTTCTCACCTGGAAACAATTCCTCAGAGAGAGAAACCTCATTCTGTCTGTCATATTTACTCTGCTGTTTCTCGTAAAATGAACTTTGTGCCGTCGTGGCTCACCTCTGCTGAACTGAAACCACAGGTGCTGCACTGATGTAGCTTTCCATCACCCGTCACAGCCCGCGAAAAAAGAAGGAGAGAGGAAAATTAATTAAATTGTGCGGGGACAAAGACCCGGGACATAAAGGTCTGCTGTTAGCATTTTTCTAGCCCATTGATTCCTTGTTACAACTGCACATTATGGCTCTCAGAATCCTCATAAATCAATTAGCATGCTATTGTCCTTTTCAGAGAGCCCGTGCCCAGTGCCACACTCTGCAATCTGTTGTTTGAATTTAAGAGCTCTCAGTCAACACGAGACCACTGGCCTCTGGAGGGCGACTAAATGAATCAGCTGGCTGGAGGTTTTTAAGCTTGGTGAGCTTCGCTTGACATGTGGGAAGAGGACGGCAGATCTGCAGGAATCAGTCTCTCTCTCAGACATATGGATGCTGTATATTCCGCTCTAGCTACCTTGACCCACATATCAACAAGAGCATTGTCTAAACTCACTTTTTTTTCCTGCTTTGTTTTAGGCCAGATGTGCCCACTGTGTAGCTGGGGAAAAGAATTCAAGTGTGTGTGTGTGTGTGAATATTCAGGTAAGTAAAAGTCTGCCTGATCGGGGCAACATTTCCATGCTTGTGTCTCAGTATTAGCACATTTGTAATGAGTAAAGAAATTAATGTGGCTTTTTTGTAAGGGTGGTATCTTCATACTGTAACATAGCCTGTTCAACCATTAACTGACTGGGCAGTGAGGTAGTTGTCTTAAGTTTCAGACAGCCTTTAACTGGAGCCCAGCACAATGCATTCTGGGATTGCCTCTTCCACAAACAATACTGCCTAAGTAGGCAGCTCACTAGGTTTTGGAACAGAGGCTATATGTTCTGGTTGTATTGTAATCATACTGTTACTTCTCTTGTTCTGTAGATTGTATTTTTTTCTGTTGTGTGTAGGGGAGTGTAGTTTTATCCCTGAAAATGTTCCACTTCAGTTCTCTTAACAAACCATCTCACTGATGAAATAGGGGCTGTTGAATGAAATCAGCCATTTCTCCTATATTCTCTCTCCACTCTCTTCATCACCGTCATCATCTGATAAGCAGCACAATCACCATTTTTGACTTGAATGTCTCTGACACTACACAGCTCAGGTATACTCTCATGCTAACTGAGAAAAGGGCACTTAATCAAGATTTTCTTGTGCTGCCTGCTTACAGCTCTCCTGTATTGTCCTCTTGGCACAGACCAGCTCCAATTCGGCTTAGCGATTTTCCTGATTCAAAGAAATTAGATTCGCACCCGTGCACAGATGCATATGCCACCCTGAAATCACTAAGCGTGTCATCAAAAGGTCAGAAATTCTCAAGGCGGGTCAGTTGTTCCTCTTGTTTGAAAAGCACTGAATCGCAAAAGGAAAATAGACAGTTATCTCACAAGAGTTATTGAGCTTTATCTAAGAGTAGGTCTTTAAGCGGTGGATATACAGAAAATGGAGAATGTCACAGAATTCCAAAGTAATCATTTTTTTCAGATGTCATTTTTCTGAACTGAATTATATAAAATATTAAATTATGTATTTTGTCTGATAACATTCTGTGGTCGAAATGAAGTTGGTGGGCACGACTTTTTACAATTTTGGAATGAAAGGCAGACTCTTTTGTCTCTGTAAAGCTGATTTTCATTTATTATTTAGGTGTAATATTACTTCCACACTTAATTTAACAAACTGAACCACAATTAAAATGATCATTTTCCCAGATGATATTTAACTTGATTTTTCTTTGTTGTCTTTGCACATCACGTCTTATATTTCACCTCAGGCGGATTCTTCACTGACACTACTGTCTCCATGGTAACCAAGTAGACTAACTGGTCGTGGTAGAAGTAAAGTCACACCTGAGCACTAGTCGTAACTGTAAATATAATGTGATTCTATGTTTAGATTACCATAGTTTCACAAATGCATTTTTATGGAGCTTTTAAATTTTAAGTATTACTTTCAAAAGTACAATAATAACAGCTATAAAAGGCAAAAATACATTTTATAACATTTATAAACTTCGTATAAAGTTAAAATCTGTTAGATATATGTACGTGTAAGACACAGCTGTGTTGAGAAGTGGAACTTAAAGATCTGTGACCTTATATGACTGTTTATAATGCAGAGATGAAAAATAAGGGAACATTGTGCTGGTTTAGACTGTTTTTCTGTGTAGAAACCCTGGGGATTTTACTCCAGCTGGCAGAGAAGAGTTGATGTGGTCATATGTGACGGTGAGGTTACACAAAAGCTCACCTTCTCTCTCTCTCTCCATCCTCATCAGCAACTTTATGTGCTGTTATATAAAGAATGAAAGAAATGAGGGTTGCTGCATCGCCATCATTACCCAGTTTAGATCCCGGGCGAGCGTGTTCCGTCAGTTTCATCATTATCATTATTTGTGAAGATGTGCGCAGCCGGTTTACTTTGAGCCCGGCTCTCACCCGTTTCCACCCAGCCGTTCTTGCACACGGAGGAATGTGTCGTGATGACAGAATTTCAATCGAGGACGCGGCGGGGTGTCGGGGTAATTTAAACAGTAGGGGTGTTTAAAGCAGGGTTGAGGAAAGGACACAAGGTTAACTCTATAATATGGCACTGATATTAGGCTTTGCTCTCTTTTTATTGTTTTCCGCCTTTATAAGTGGTTCTTTTGTTTATATTCCCTGCGCAATTTGGGGACATCATCTTGTGCGCAATGTGCGCGCTGTTGCGGACCAAGAGCCAAGGGCAGCGCCGGTCGCGGATGCGCCTCGCCCGTCAGCAGTAATGTATTCAGGTGCCCGGCTTAGTCAGCATTCTGTAATCAAATCCAATCTGTTATTAAAAGATGCTCTTGACATTTGGCTCCATCAAAAGAATAGCAAAAACCTCGTGTAATGCGATTGGAGGGAAAGCGAGGTCCCTGGTGACCGGACGATGTGAAATTTAATATCGCATCTTCTGCTCGCTCCGGCTACGGTCTGTTTTGCCTTTAGTTTACGAGCTGCCGCTTTTGTGCGAGCGGTGAATTGCTTGTTCTTTCTTCAGTATGATTTGAATGGGTAGCGCTGTGAGACCGTGATAGAAAAGTATATTCTATACTCCAGCTTCGCATCCACGTACTGCTGTGACCTCTCAACTACACAAACTCTCTGCTTTATGTTTATATCTTAGTGAAAAGCGTTATTAGTTTTTCCTGTGATGCAATTTTCTCTCGTTTTCTTTGAAAAGTCTCATCTCAAAGAAGTCTTTACTCTGTGTGTGGTATTGACGTATGGGGCTTTGTCACATACATGGTTGTGAACTGATACACGCTGATGGTGTGGAAGGCCAACTGCTGTTTAAAGTATAACACATAACTTCACCTCCATTCCTGTGCTGAAGATTGCACAATTTAGGTTAAACATTTTAGGTTGAGATTGATGCAAATACATTGATGTTTCAGTTGCTGTTTACCAATTGATTTACATCCCATTTCATTTAAATTACTGTTTGGCCTTCACTAGTTAATTTATGATGTGTATAAACAGTGTAAAAATTACACGAACAATAAACGAACAAGACACATTTGTGTCATTGTAAAATATTGTAAAATAGCTAACAGTGTTGTGGCTGTGCATTCTATATAATGCTTTTCCATATAATTCCAGTGTAAGGTGAATTTCATTGCTTGGTAACCATAAATGGCCTACATTTCATGTTTTTGTATCATTTTTAAGTACCAGAATATCAGATTCTGAGCAGTAAAAGCCATTCATGTCAATTTAGTATTTCAAGTATTGTACAATTTAATGAAGGCTCTCATTTTTCTCATCTGACCCCAAAATGGCAGCCAGTGCAGTCAGAGAGCGATTGTGATTCTGTATCAATCTCTGCCATTATGTGGCATTTTATTATAGCCAATATTAATATTTAGCAAACCAAAAATGAAGGTGAACGTATGTAGCAATTGAAAGTATTTTTCTGTCATTAAACAAAGCCGAAAATTGAGCCATTATAGAGTTATGACCGTTGCCATAGAAACAAATAATTTCCCAGTCAGAGGATGTAAACAGGTCAGAATTGCAATCCTAATATTACGGTTTTCCAGAAAAGAAATTACCTGACAGATAAACAGTTAATTAAATGTATTATTATTTGTATTATAAAATTAATAATTCACCTCAAATTGTGCCTATGGGCACCGTTTACATAAAAACACTGTAGCATTCAACCACTTGTAGCTTATGGCTGTATTATTCCATGTAGCTGATTTTTAAAAACCAAATGAATAATAATTATAATAGAATTCAGAAACATGCTGTTTTAAATGCCTTTAGATGGAGTGACACGTTTCACTGCAGAACACAGTGGCTACATGTCAGCTGCCTAAATGTCTCATTGGTCCGTATTCATGAAACATGAGTAAATTCATTCATGCATTCAAATTGAATTAAATTTTTACACAGAAATTTTGCTTGTCTCTTCTATATGTGACAGGCTGGTCATTTTTATCTGTAGTTTAAAACTCTAACAGTATTTATGCTCTATTCATCATATTAACTTGGTGGTGGTATATATGTACGTATGTGTGCACATATAAATCAAGTGTAAACCAGAAAGTTTAAAGACTTCACTAAATGCATAAAAATGTGTTAATGTATAGAAATATAATGGATACATTTGGACAATATAATTGATACAACTCAGTGCCTGTCTTTATTTATTCATTCATTCCAATTGTAGTGTCACCTTAAAGCGAGAAACTAAATTGGAAGAAAAATCAATATGATAAACTGGCACTTGTTTTGTCGCCAAATTGTTTCAGTTTGGAAATCAATATCTGAGTCATGACCATTCATCACAGCTTGAGAGAAGTGGGCGGGACTCATGAGATAATATAAAGCTGAAATGTGTTTAAAAAAAAAGCCGTGTGGAGGGGGCTGAGAGAGGGTGTGGGAGCGAAGGAAAAAGTGAGAGGGTTAGAAATAGAAAGTGGGGAGTGACAGGGAGGTGAGCTAGCGAGAGAGGGAGGTGGAAAATAGAAAGTGAGAGCTCCAGTGCTGATAGATGGATGGTGGCGAGCAGGTTTATCAGCCCCTGACACACACAATAAAAAATAACCTTCGCAGTAAGGGCCCCGCTCAAATTAATATGGAGCAGCCAGGCGATGCTTGTGGACCGCCATTAGGTGCCCATTGAAAATGCCATTAAGACAATGGACAGATTATAGAGGTTACAGATGACACATTGGAGCTGGGACCAACAGCATGCTAGTCACTTGACCTCTGGAGAGCGCTCCCACGGCTGACAGAAACAGGCCCTGTGTCTGCGTCATCCTTCTCAGACAATCTCACCTTCTTTTGCCCTGTTCTCAGGGCCCCCACTGATTAATTCCGTTCGGAAGTCAGAACCTCCTGCAGACTCATTATTCCGTCATTTGTCACTGCCATGTTACAGAAGGCTTTTTGTGTTTTTTAGCATGGCGGATCTTCTCCATCACTTCCTGTCGGAGGGGGCGGGGAGATGGCTGCGATGGGAAGTGAACTTTCACCTCTGTGTTTTTCACAGTGTGAGGGGCTCCGGAAGGCTGCTTAAAATCATTGATCTTTTGGCTTGTGCTCTGATGCGCCGGGCTCATTACAAAATCCATGTCTGACATCTGGTTCTTTGATATCCGACTGTTTCTCTGTATTACAGCTCATTGGGTTTATTCACTGTAGTAGTCAAATATTTGTGAGGAAATTATTCATTTCGACTCCAGCAGCTGAGTCTGTATGCCAGGAGTATTCCCAGATGATATTGAGCAGTGGGTAAAATGAGGTCCACTGAGATACTTTTCTAGAACACAAAAGGCAGGTTTATTTCTATAGCACATTTCAGTCGCAATGGCTATTCGAAAGGCTTTAGGCATAACAAAGAGAAGTCACATTAACATCAAGAATCAAATCATAAACAATACAAGATAAAAAAAAAATACAAGTTTATTTTAAAAATGGATTGTACTAAATTAGGTTCAAATGCACATTTAAAGGCATAGTTCACCCAAAAATAAAAAACTGTGATTAGTTACTCACCTTGACGTCATTTCAAACCCATGTGACTTTCTCCTCAAAAGAACACAAAAAGAGCAATTGGAGGAATTGTACTGGTCATTTTTCCCATGCAGTTGCAATGAATAGAGAGTAAGACTTTCAAGCTTCAAAACAGGACAAAAAAAGGGAACAGTACTTTATTCAAAATCTCCTTTTGTGTTCCACAGAAGAAAGTCATGCACATTTGCCACAACACGAGGGTGAGAAAATGATGACACGTTTTACATTTTTGTATGTTCTAAAATTCTTCCACAATAAGGTGGTAAGTTAACATTATTATTATACAGTAGATTGTTAAAAGATACACAATTATAATACATGAAGTCTATAATTAATATATATAAATGATGATTCATATTTAATATATATAAATGTATATTAATATATATAAATGTATATCTAAATGTATGTATATTATACATATATACATTTTATTTTATATAAATGTATAATTTTATATAACATTTTTAGTATTACAGGAAAAAACTATTAAATACGTTCCAGTGGATCAATTCAAAGTAGTTAAATATTTCTGAACAATCAGCTGTCTATATAAAGTCTGTATAACGGACTGTTTATCCTGAAACCTATGTATTCTACAAAGCCATGCTAGTGTTTTGTCTGTAATCCATTCTTGTCAAATGATAATAAAATAATTTCAACCATGTGGCTCTGACTTCCTCATCAACATGAAACATGTCAACCTCGTGCTGTTTTCTCTCTTTAGTCCTGCAGTGTACAAAGATGCACAAGCCCCTTCATCCTTTGTTAGCTGGTTAGAATTTTCACATGCATTGCTAAGTTCACGAGAATGAAATGATCTTGTGATTAACGCACCCAGTCTGCAATTAGTTGTGTAAAGTGTTCTCCAAAACATCAACAACGCAAAACAAAAAAGTGTGAGTCTTACAATTTGCACAGAGTGATACGTGTGCGCCAGGCCTGGAAATTCACACCCCCACAGAATGATAATAGAAAAAAAACTGGATAACATCTGTTCTAGACTAAGTGCAATTAGATGGATTTGCATTCTTGTGAGTGAAACAAAACTGGAGCATCTTTCCCCTCCACAACATTTACACCTGAGCTGTTTCTTCAATCACAGTTGAAATTGCACCCATGTCATCCGTCACTGAACTTCGTACCCTGATTAAGGAGAAATTGACATTCCACTCATCTGTACTCAGGAGGACTGATTTTTTTCGGGTAACACCTGAGCACAGCAGCAGCAGTGCCTGGCTGTCAGTCAAAACCTCCACTTCGTCTTTCTCTGTCTCTCTCCGAAGTTGACAAAAAAAAATCACCTGCCTCCATTTTCACTTTTTCGTCTCTTCATGTCAGGAAATTGCACCAGCATGAGTGGCTTTAACGTACAAACTCTCTGCTAGCGTATACCTACGCTGTACCCTGCGTTTTGTAGCGAGACGAGGATAAATAAATTAATAAAAAGAACAAGACAAGGTGAGTAATAACAGCCCTCTGTGATAAATAAGATGCAGTGTGGTGAATCTGAGCGAGGGTAAATCGCTCACCTTAAAATAAGTCAAGTCTCAGCTTTGATGTGAGCTGAATGTGATTGTGAGGCTGATGACAGGTGGGAGGGGGGGATCAGAGTCAACACAAACATACCTCTGCTCTCAATAATTCACAGGCCTATTGACCACCACTGAATGTCTGAGACCAAGCAGTGGTTGAATCTCTTTTGGCACCTTCATGATCGATGTGTGTTGATTACTTTGCAGTCAGATTTTATTGTGTGCCCTGAGCTCTTGAAGTGCACTTTTCTCTCAGATATCTCTCTTCTTGCCTTAAAGCCTCAGGTTCTTAATGTCTTTTCTTTTTCCTTTTTCACTGAAGATCTAAACTGATGCAATAAATTTGGTCCTACCTATATATAAAGGCAAGAGTGTAGCTGTTTCTCACTTTATTTATAGCTTTCAAACCAACCGTTTGACTGAAGTAACTACCACTACAAAACATTGTAAGATGATATGACAAAGTTGCAGCACTTGGTATCACATCGCATTTCGGTGCAAGAAATGTCTGATTCACAAGAGCGCCGACTTGTACCGCGTGACTGCGCAACGTAATGCGGAAACATTTACAAATTAATGGCAGCAAATTCAGGAGTAAAATGTAGTTAAGCAATTTCATAATATCTCCATTTAATAATTCATATAATTGACTGTTGTCAATTTAGACACTGTTTATGTAAATGAATACGAACATAAACAAATATTTCTGTTGCCGTGGAAACGTATAATTTCGCGTCCTAGTAGGACTTCGTAGAATAGCAAGAGTTGTGTTTACGGTAACTATGGTAACGCGCTCCGACGTGGCAGGTGGCGGTACCTCGTTTACCTTCATTAACAACCCGCCATAACACAATACAACGAATACTGTTAAAATGTCAAATATTCGTCAGGTTGTAAAATATCGGTAACTATGCGACAATCCATCAGTATTTCTTCAGAAATGTGGATACCTAACAACCCCGGTGGACTTTATTTTGTGAACACCGTTGAACTTGAATGTGTTTGCGGGCTG
>JAZGTK010007871.1:0-18898 GCA_036877625.1 Ambastaia sidthimunki
GTGTGTGTGTGTGTCAAAGGTTTTGAATACTAGCGTGAAAATGAGTGTTTGTAAGTGAACGGGAGTGTGTGTGTGGATGTGTGCATTTGTAAACACAACTGGTCCTCCAGGATGTTTGAAGATGGAGGTCGTGCCTTTGGAGATGAGGAGGTCTTACCCATAGCCTGCTTGCCCATAGCACACTGGTAGGTGTTTCTGGGGGACTGGTTATGATGAGGGTAAGGGATCAAACCAGCACAAACCCCCAGCAGCGTAAAAGGTTCAATCTCCAGATGGGTGGTGTCCCTAAATTAAACATACAGACAAACAGCACTGCATTTAGATTCTATACAACCGACTTTTTTCATTTACCTATTGCTTAACTGACACTTAGGGGTGCAAATGCTTTTTAGAGCCCCTGTATGTTTGGATTTATAGGGTTTGTACTCACTTGCTGATCATGTGTTCATACAAAGCAATATTACAATCGTTCTCCTCGTTCACATCAAGATACTCCACCAGACTCTCATGGAGGAAGTCCTCGAAACTTCTACAGGCACAAGATGGTCCACAGAAACGGTTTAGACCAACTCCAGTCACACGGACACCCAACACAATGAAAAGACATGCCCAATACACTCTCACATTTGCATATGGGACTCTCCATTCAAATACATGGAGCTCTCAAATATTGATCAGAATCAAACCCACCTGTAGCCCTGAGACAACTCCTCAATGTGTTTGCTCTTCACAGCCGGCTGTCCGTTCTTCACAATGATGTAGGGTCTGCCAGGAGCACACAGTATGTAATGCAAACACCTCAGTGTTTCCTTCTCAACAAGAAACATTTGGTAGCGTTCCGGTTGTTATTCCGATTAATTAAAACAAATAACGCATCATAATAGTTTCCATTCCAAACGGAAATCGACCTAAACACATTTGATTTGCATATTTTGCATTAATATTTGCAAAGATATTTCGTAAACGTGCTGTTTGGGGTGATCGCATCACCTGCACAAGCGGCCTCCATCAGAGGAGATGTAGACGCAGCGGTCGGTCAGATTTGTGGAGATGGACACAAACTCGTTAATAAATCCAGCTCTTCTCATCAGTCTGAAGGTGTAGACCAGCTTCTGATGGTCTCTGATGACCCCAAGTATGTTACCTAGAAAAGAACGTCAAAACATCAAATCTGATTCACATACGCACGGGTTCCAAAATGAAGCCCATTAATTTTGTAATTATGTGATAGCAGTATTAATACAAGAAAAGGTTTTGGCTTGTTTAAGAAATATGAGAGACCCACTATGGTGCCATGCAGATGTATAAACAGGAATGATGTTGTATGAGTTACTTTGTGGGCAAGTACGTGTTTGTGGATTAACATGCATTTATTTACACGTCGACACCTGCTGTGTTTGTTAATTAGCCGCAGTGGCAGTCGGCGTAATTTGTAACTTATCAGCGCGTTGAAAAACATATACATGAATTAATTAGTGAGGTGAGTTTTCAGTGACATGACATTAAAAGGTAATCAATGGAAAACCTTTTGTAGTCGCGGAGCGCAGAAGTTCATTTGAATTTTATTCAAATGCATGGAGGTGTTAAACAATAAAAGAACAGCATGTTTCTTTTTTCTTCTGCGTTTTTAGGAGTTATAGTGGGTCTGCATGGGCAAATACCGTTGAGGAAGACGAGGAAGACGCTGGGGTAGGACAGCTCCTCTCCACAAAGCAGGTTGACGTCCTCCACGCCCAGGTTGAAGGCCAGTTTGATGATGGGACCATCTTCCATGTCGGTGGTGATGTGGGTCATCAGAGCCAGATTCTTCACCAGACCGCAGGCCTAGACAACCACACAGAAACATGAATCTAAATTATATTGAAATGTTCTAGTTTACTAAAACATTTAAAACATTTCTGATACCTGAAATCAAATAAAACATGGGCAAAAATATTACTTTCAAATTTTAAACTAAACAAAAATCAGAAACGCTGCCTCAGCGATGAACTAATATAGGTTAACGCTGAAAGTAAATAAAAACTAAAACTGAAAAAAGTCATCTTACATAGTAATATTTAAAATAAATAACATGACAAAAGCACATAACAAGGCGGCTAAACATTAACTAAAAGTAACATGAAACTTAAAGCAAAAATAAAAGCTAATCAGACATATGAATAAAACTAAAAACGAAGCAGTAACTCTGAAACAGAAACTTAGCAACAGCTTTCCAATAAATAATGAATAAAATTAATATTTCCAATGAATAAAATTCCCTACAAATAACTAAAAAAGAACTTGGAACTGACCACTTCTGTTAATCAACACATGGTTATCATGCAATGCAATTAATCCCCAAAATGATCACATTTATGATCACCTTGCTTAAAATATGGGTCTTGATGAACCAATCAGAAGCAGTGATGGAGAAACACTGACCTCTCCTTCAGGCGTGTCTGAGGGACACAGCATGCCCCACTGGGAGGGCTGCAGGGATCGGGGACCACTGACTTTCCTGGTCTTCTCAAACTGGGAGGAGATCCTTGTCATCATGCCCAGGGCTGAGATGAAGGAGAGGCGAGAGAGGACTTGAGTCACACCCTGCCTGTCCATCTTAAATCTCTTCAGAGACCAATTCCCCTGTTCACAAGATACATAACAGCAGCAGGATGGTCAGAGGAACATCTGTGTTGTGTAATACAACTTTTTGCTCAGAGCTTGAACATATTTGACTTATGGTTCGTACAGTAGAGATGGCGTTGACCATGCCGTTGGTGATCTGGTCCTGTCTCATGTGTTTGACCACATCAAACTGGGCCGCTCTCTGCTTGGGGATGATCTGGTCTGCGATCTTCTTGAGCTCTGAGTTAAACTTCTTGAACAGATCTTCAAACAGCAGGGACAGGAGCTTGAGGGACACAGAAACATCAGAGATGAAGCCGTTATGCTAGGTTCGGCTAAACGCTGAAGCACCTGGCTACAAAACTCTCGGTTGTGTGACAGAAAGAAAACCAATTGAAAACATACAAACAATATTATCTCGGTAGCACAACACATCACCATAAATTTGTATTGCGTTAATAAGCAAAACCCAGAATTAGCACATCAACAAAAGGACAGTCAATGGATGACTTCATCTCCAGATTTGAAACCCAAGTGGCGCCTGTTTTCTGATAACTTGTTTTATTAACTTCATCTGGCTCTGAACCTCCCTCTCTTTGTTTTCTTATCCCAGATTTAATAAACAGGTGTTTCTACGCACTGATAATTTTGACCCGGCCCCTTATCCCCAGAGTTCCTTCAATAGAGGCCCCTCCCCTTCTGAGCCACATTTGCATACATAAATAATAAACATCCTGACTGAAATTAATAAAGAAATTAAGCTTCCGCAGCACAGCCAGTCAATTAGCTGAATGTCAGAATCGTAATTGAGGAGACAGAAGATTGTAGGGGTTGGAAAGCGTGTATGTGCGTGCAAAGCCCCACTGAAAGGCACCCTGTCACTCACAGAAACGGCCCACATCAGCGCTGGTGGGGGGAAATTAAAGGACTTAAGACAGCAGTAATTACATTATCACAGTCAGGCTGGTGGATTAGCTCAATCGCTCCAGTCAAGGCGGCTATGCTTTTGTCATAGCTGGGCTAAATTATAATAAAGGGGAGAAATCCCAGAGTTTGGCTGGTCCGCATTCGGGCGTCTTTGCGGCAAATCTCGCCCGCAACAAAAGCGGGCGGTTGGGAACGGAGGGGAAGGCAAAAGCACGGAGGTGCAGACGAAACAAAGCGTTGAGAAAATAATGAAGGCTTTATAATGACAAGCAGGGTTGAGACAAAAGGTAGGTGAAGGTTTGGGCGCAAGCCAAGCCTGTATCTGCTGGTGCTGGCTTCTGATCAGCTTCATAAGAGACCAACGCTGTGTCTAATGAGAGGAGAGCTGGAGAAAGTGCAATCAGTTTTGTCAGACAACAGGGCGTGACGGAAGTCTTAAAATAATGCACAAGACAGCGCTCATATGTGGAATACAATACAAAAACCGGGCATACAGTATCGACAATCTGAAGAGATACTGAACAAAATACACCCTAATCTTTATTTCAGCTCCTGAATTCTGCCTTTCCCCAGCATTAAAACAGATAAATAAAGACCAGCATTATCATAATTAACGCCCTGAGCTTCCAGGGCCTGTCAGTCATTCTTAATAGAATTAGAGGCCGTGTGAAAAGAGAACGGCAGACAGAGATGGATGGAGGAGGCTGATGGATGGATTGGAAAGTGGGACTGCACTGGGCGAGTTTCCCTAAAGTGAATATTTAATGATCTTTATATTCATCTATACTAGAAGCAGCAGACCAGAGTTACACAGGAGTCATCAGTCACTTTAAGGGAAAAACCACCTGTGCAAGACAACGAATTAAAATTAAAACTACCCACAAAACTGAGAAGCTGGTGGCTTTTCTGAATGGCTAGATGGTGTTAAGGAAGGGCTGTATACTTACACAGCTTTCTTAGAAAAATATGGAGTCTAAGTGAAACCAAAGTTGGGTAAATAAAACCTCAGATTAAGTGAAAAATTGAGTATTTAGGCATAATGTTGCTGAACATTTATTTATGAAAATTAACAATCTATACATACTCATTATTATTCAAACTACTCTACTATATACAGAAGTTATAAACTATATCACCAGGTTGTCTTAAAAGCCAGTGAGACTCAAGTACCTGGCCAGCCAACTCCAAACGCTTGTTTCCATAGTAATCGCGATCATCCACCTTGTTGTCTCCCTGAGCGAGAATGACTCTGCGCACCATCACGGCGAGGTAAACACACTTCGCTCGAAAGTTAAACTCCTTCACCTGCGAGAGGCAAAAACATGAAAAAACATCTATGAAAACAGGACTAACTGTTTACTGCTGTCTAAGACACACAGAGTAAGGACAAGAATAAAGGCTGGTAGACAGTTTGCTGGGTGTTTAGACTGGCATACAGGTACGTGGGTGAGGATAGTGGAAGCCAGCAGCTCTCTGGCCTCCTCCATCTTGGTTTTCTTAGGGCCGCCCCACATACGCTGACGTCTCACTTTATTTCCAATGTATTTCAGTGCCTGAAAAGAGAAACACACACACACACACACACACACATATATATATATTTAGACAATTAAGATGCCTGAAGATCATGTGCTTGTATTTATATGCATTTACACTAACAGCATGATTTTGCATTTCAAATTCACATTAAAATGGAAATAAGGGACATTTTTAACGACCTCTATTAATAAGATTAAAAGAATCAGATTGAAACATTTAATCTGAAGTGACCAAGCTGATGCAGGGTTCACTGGTTCTCCAAAGGGGTATCAGAGAATCTGAGCCCTCCATTCTCCTCAGGCTCAGGCACACACACACACACCTGAGTCAGCTACTTGTTCTACTAAAGAGGTCAAAGGTCACAGGGAGTGGGCTTTTCATTAGACCACCCACTTTGAGCCACGGTATGACGTTCAATTGACAACTACAACTTTAAAGATCATATTAAAACTACTTTAGATGTTTTTAACTTATTTTGTCAGATGTATTAGCTGCTTTGATGCAAATCCACAACTTGCCTGAGAAGTCAAAACATCTTGCTGTCATATGCGCTGTCTGAACTAATAAAATAATTATCATTTAACATAGTAGTAATTACAAACTTAATGCACCCACAAAAAGTACAAAACTATGAAATTAGGTTTATTTACAAAATGGCATGTATACTCTAAATATGTTGATAGTTTTTTGTATATTTTCAATATATTTTCGCTTAAATGTTTAACATGACCTTTGCATCATCAATTAAATTGTAAACAAATAATTGAAATAAGCAGTATTTAAGCTTTAAAGTATGTAAAGCATTAAATATAAATAAAGATGACCTGACTAAATGCATGTATAAGGAAAGCACATATATTAGGTGCTAAAAGCAGCTATCAAGCTCGTCACAGTTTGTAATTTATTTTTGAACTACTTTAAATTAAATTGCCCTTCGGTGGAACAAATACTTTTTTTAGTACACGATTCCTGTTTTCAATGAATGAAGGTCATAAAATCTGTCTGCATAATACACAATTTGCCTGGTCAACCACAATTTCAAGATTTCCTGATAAACTCTGTTTGAAAACAATTTCAACAATTACCCCCTAGTGGTCATATTAAGTCATGCTTCATCCAGCTGAAACTCTTAGCTGATTCTTCATCCCCAATAACACATTCTAACTGAGGTCTGCTCTGGTCAATTGGTGAACACATGTAGACTCATTAGCAGATCTTTAATGAGCTCTGCACAATGTCACAACCTCGTAAACAGACATTCAGGTCTGCTCAGACAGGTTGCTAGGATGCATATGTGGTACCTGCTTGACCCTTTGTGAAGTCTTGCAATGAATAAAACATCTTTGATTCTGAAAAAACTAATAATAATGCGTAAAAATCGGTGTACACAAATGCGACACGTCAAAATCGGCAAATGCTTATCTAACTTTAAACAGCACAGGTTTCACTCAGTGGCTCAATCTTTAACAAATAAATCTACCTACCGATAACGCCTATAACAACATTTATAGGTTAACATTGTGTTTTTATGTATTTACAAGCAGTGCAAAATAATCACACATGAGTTAAATGAAGGTGTTTGTGGGGGTGTACCTGAGTTTGGGTGAATATTTGGGCCTTTTGACACTCCTCCAAACTGGGGGCAAAAGCAGCCATGACATGTTCCTCCGTGCCGATCATCTGAACTATCTCCTGATCGCTCTCGACTCCCATCGCCTGACGCAAAACACACAAATCAGCTCTCAACCAACGATTCAAGTAAGCAATATTACAATTACAGTTAAGTGCCGTTTATCTGTATGTGAGGTACATTTTAACATGGAAACACACAAGTGACACACATTTTAAATGCTGCAAAATTACAGTCACTAAGAACGTTTCTGTTTATAAGGCTCTGCTGTATTGCTGAGGTGAGTATGGAGCAATAGGCCTCTATGACATTTATTTATGCTAATAAAAGACTGTGGGAACAGAACAGGGTGGATCATAATGTATAAAGGTCTCCGACATTTGGCACGGCTGCCGTGTTGCAAGAAAATCCTGGAGGAATGTTATGCGGACGCAGGAGTGCAAAGCAAACAAGCTCAACAGTCAATTTACTCTGTGCCCTGTCCCTAACCATATGTTTAGAGAGGACCTGGACTCAAGGAATTATGGGTAACATCCGCCACAGGACGAGCAGGTTCTCTGATCTGAGCACTAATTAAATATCTGTTTCACTGTTGGCTGAGACTCGAGACTGTAAAACAGGAAAGTCTTAGCTTAGAAACAAAAGTTACAGTATTTACAGCTATGAACTGTAACATTTCAAATACAGACAGATGCTTTAGACCTCTGATGCTTTTATGACCTTGCATGAGAGAAGAAAAATGTAATAATGTTTTATTTTCTTGACTGTTTTTACTTGAACGTACTTTCAATAAATACAGTCAGCTGGGAGAATTTTAGCAAATATGTGCATTTGAATTTTCTCTCATTGAGATTGTGCGCCATCTGCTGGTTAAACACAGACTGCGGCCTCATAGCGGATGCATTTGCGCAAACAAACCATCATGTCGTAAGTCAACACTGTTATTCAAAGCTCACCTTAAAGATTATGGCGATGGGGGCGTCTTCAGAAAGAGTGTTGTGTTTCAGGTAAAAACGGCCCTGTTTCACAATCATGTTAGTTCTGCTCTTCTTCTCATGAGTAGAACTGAAAACCAAGAAATGCAGGAGATACATGAGGACAAAACCAGAGCTTCCAATAAACTCTTTTGCATACAATAATTTTACTTTACATTTGGTTGTAAATCACTTTGTGCAACTCTTTTTTTAAATGTAACTTATGGTAATTGCTACAAAGATAAAAGAGAAGATTTCGGCACCTGGTGACCGAGGCGCCCACAGCTCCCTTACGATCTTGCTCCACAATGATGCGATTCTTGGACAACTGTTCCTGAATTAGAATGACCTTCTCCTGACCTTTCACAATGAAATAACCACCTGCCCAGACAAACCCAGAAGCATCTTATGCTGTGTCTTCCATTCACATGAACTTCAGATGAGATTATCAGCTTGAGACTATGACAGATAAACAGTCAGATGTCACAGGGACCAACTAAGAGGGTCTCTAATCATCTACCTGGATCCAGGGGACATTCATTCAGCTTGGAAAACTCCATCGGGGTCTTTCCTGTCAAGACACAGTTTGAGCTTCGCAGCATTATTGGCATCCTAAAGTAAAAGAGGATAAGGGTGTTTGAATTAGAGATTTCCAAACCACAAAACCCAATCAGATTTGTATTAGGTTGTATCTTCCGAATTAAAGACAGTAGTGGTCGAACAATAAACTGCATGCTATATATAATACTTCCATGTAGTCAAAATAATATTTATATATGCTATATTTAAAACTTAAATATTACAAATATGAGCAAGCCTGGACTGTATTCAGTGAGCATTCAGGTCAGATTTTACAGTAGCGACTTTGGTATTAAAACTGAGATCCTAATTTAGTGACAGAGGTCACAATAAATTTAAGGGGTCTGTTTTTCTTTGTGACATTTAACTGTTTAGACAGTAAAATGTATTAAAATACTGCACGTAAGGACAAATGATGTCGGTACCTTCCAATGGGGAGTGCGTTGCGAATGATTCTTTGGCTGCCCCTTGTGTACTCTATATCCACTGTGATGGGAGCCGAATACGTCATATCTCTCAGACGACACTAGTGGCCAAAATATGACAAACATTAAAAAGTACAAAATAAAAGTCTTAAAATGAATTAAATAGCAGAGCATTCAAAGACGTCACCTCATGTGGAGCCACCGGACGAGTCACATTAAAGCTTTCTTCAACATCAGGCATGCCAACGTAAATGTTAAGGTACCTACAGATAAATAACGTATATCAGGTCACTGAGTGTTACAATATGAATCAATATTTCTGTATATACACATCTGTATGAAAAGCACCCTCACTTCAGATACCACATTGGGTCGGCATCGCTTGTAATCTTCTCATTTGCTTTCATGATCTTCTTTATCTGGAGATACAGGAATTTATGTTAAGCTGCAAAAGCATATTGTCCATTTTAATCTCAATTGCTACAAACAACGCAAGTAAACAAAATTGTCGACGAACCTCCACATTGATGAAGTAATTAAAGGAGTCAATATGCTGTTTTACTAAACCTTTAATCTGCAAAAGATAATCAAAGATGAATGACATCATAGTATGTGAAGGAACAAGGAATTAGCATCAGTTTGGCTAGATGATGTTCATTAACACGCATAAGACAACAAATGTTTGACTTTTGCAGTACACATAAACAGTTCTTATGTTTGATAAATATTCCATGAGATCCTAAAACCTGATTATAAACATTTAAAACAGATAAAAATGTGTTTGTAATAGTTTTAAACCACTTGTTTTAAAAGTATCAAGTACACATAGAGTTGACAGATTATTTTTTTATTTAACATTTGCTTTTACCTTCAAAAAAGCTGGAAGCAACTTCCACTTTTCCTGCAATACAGAATGGGACAGAGGAATTATTTTGTAAGTTGTAACACCTCAATTTATGTTTATGCTAACAATAATAAATGCCATTTACTGCAGCAGGAGACTGACAGATACCACTGACATAATCGCCCTCATGACACCATCATTTACCCCCAGGACACCATCATTTACCTCCACAGTGTTGACGGGAGCAGCGAGCTGCTGGTGGCTCATCTCCCCAAACTCCTCTTGCAGCATGTTCACGCTTTGTTGTGACAGAAAACAACCGCAGACGGGAATAATCACAATTAAACCATCTTAAATGCCACAGACAGTGTAAAACACCCTGACCGGAAGTTTGTAGTACACGTGAAAGCGTGAGGTGTAACATTAAAATCAGACCGCGGAACACACCGAGCACGTTCTGTGGTTCCTACCAACATATACTTTTCCAACAGGCGTCATACAAATGCGTGTGGGTCTGCTCTGCAAATGTAAAGCTGCATAACTTTAATTTAAGCAGATTTTTTATTATTGTGTTTTATATGTATTTTTAGGACCTCATATTAATAGAATATTTGCACTACATTTGCTCATTAAGCATTAATGTCTTCGTTTACAAACAGAGTTGGAGTAGTGAACAGCATAATGGTTATCACATGAATTTGTAAATTATAATATAATGAAAAAATAAATGGGCAGTAGCAGGACACGTTTCCTTATGTATTTTGTATATTAAATGTTAAATACAAAAGTTATTTGTCTACCACCCAAATAATGAATCACACACAAGTGGATTTAAAATCCCTTTAATGCAAAAGTTTTATTTTCCAACTAGATGTCACAATCTTTATCAAAACATGCAAAGATATTAAAAAAGATAAAAACAATTTATTGAAATGCAATTCTTATGAAAATATCAGATTTGCTCTGAATCTGTAACCTCCGTGTAAAACAAACATTCACGCTACCTCTGTAAACTGTCCTGTTAAAGAGCATAACTTGTTAATTGATTAACATAAATCCCCAATACGTCCACTAACTTAGGAAGGCAATACATTTAAAAAACAATTTTAAAAATGTTAGAAAAAACGTAAAGCTCAAACACTACTGACAGTTTAGTACAGTATGTGTAGTACTGTAGTGGTACAGTAATACAGTATCTACAGGTGTCTGTTGTTGCTGCTCAACAGTTTTGGATAGGCGGTCCCGATAGAACGACCGTGTCTGTGCACGACCATCTCCAGCTGGTACTCGTCCAGATTGACCACAGCTGTGGTGGTCTTCTCTGTGGACGTGAGGAACAGGATGGTGAAGACGGCCATCTCAAACTCAGGGCTCACGCCGATAAAAGCGCTAGCCACAGGTTTGACCAAACCGTGCCAGCTGAACTGCACATTCAAGACATGGTCATCCTCATCAGGCTGCATGGAACAGAAACAAATGATTAATAATAATAATAATTATTGTGGATGTATCCACTGTGGATCTATTTGCTGATGTTTGATTGGGTGTTTAATAAATACCAGGTCAGTGTCTCTGGCCTTGTAGCCCTTGTAATCGAGAAGATCTTCTTTCTCCTGCAGGTACAGCTGGACCCAGTTGTGAAGACCCATGATTTCTCGGCCAAATTTGGTTTCCCCAACAAACACATGCTCAAATCCACTGGAGTCCTCCCTTAAGAGACATGCATTTTAATATAAGAGCAGATCACCACCATTTTATTTACACCCTTTAAATGTTTCTCATAATGGATTAGGACTCTCAGGGGCTGTTTGTGTGTGTGTGTGTGTGTGTGTGTCCTGCTCACCCTCCATTTCTGTCTCTATGGTAGAGACGGAACCACATGTAGTACAACTGACTCTTAAATTGCCTGAGATCTGAACGTGATTTCCCCTTATCAACCAGGTAACGGTGGGCACGCTGAATAAAACATTATAACAGTTAATTACATAAGATAAACAGGCTATAACAATTTTAAAACAGATCATCATAAGCTATAGCAGCTCCTTTATCCATATTTTTTATCCTTGTCACGACATGCAGCCTCCAAGAACAGGGTGTTTCAGGAGACAACCACAATATTTTGCTAGCAACACAAAAAAAGAGCTTAACAACTCTTTCTTCATGCCAAATCTCCATACACAAAGCAAAACGTTACATAATAATTACATATTTAATTGATTGAGAATCACAGATTTACAGTGTGTAGGGTGATGAACTTCTACCTTCATGACCGACGTCTCCAAAATGGCATCCAGGAAAGAGTTGTTTTCCGTCACCTCATCAGCAGTCACCTTCTCTGCCACTCCAGTGGACCTCTCATAGTTATCCAAAAGTTTCATGAAGCCTGTTGAGAAACAAGCAAGATCACTTTACAACCACTTTTGTGTAATAAACACATGTTCATTCACTATTCACTATTATGCTATTTTTTAGCCACGTCCATACAGTATGTTACATAACCAAATTTTTTTCGATTTAATTTCAGATAAAAACATTTCTGGCACATTGTTACATCAAGTAACCGCAAAAATTCCTCATCAAAAGGTGTGAGTGAACAACAGAAAGCGCCACTCGGAATTCCACCAATCAACTTTAAGACTAACTGCCGGTCTCTTTTCCCATAACAGTTACGTTACATAAAAGATCTTGGCATGTGTCTGACAAAGGCATGTTCCAGCACAGCACCACGAGAAAGCTTTTTCTGCAAACAATGCTCTCACAGCAGAACACAAACTGGGAGTTTCTGGATTAACAGATATCTGAATGGATATCTGAGCACAGATCTGGATTAAACATACGTTCATAAGTTGTGATGGACTTCAGTTTAGTTTCATCAACACGGGAGAACAGTGGGGATGAAGCATGATCTACTGCGCTTGTACTTCCCTGGGGAATATAACCAGCTTTTCCCTACAAGAAAATGAAGGAGTTTTACATTAAAAGAAGTTTAAGGTCACATGCTACATTCACGATTGTTGCTTAATGTTTAAGGATGTTAAAAAAATACCTGTAGTGAGATTTTATAGTCAGTTCCTGCCTTCAGTCGATTCACATCCAGCTTCCAAAGCTCATTGAAAATATTTGAAAGCTCCTGGTTGACAGTTTGGCTGAAAATGGACCAAAGTTACTTTTTCAAAGTTTATTTTCTGTGCAAGCAAAGAATTTGAAGGTATATCTGGAAGACAATTTACCTTGCTGCATCACTGAGACTAAACAGTGCCAACAGCACAACGATGCACCTAAAATACAGAACATAGAAAATAACATGTGAATTAATATACGTGTATAATGTTTTTAGTTAGATTTGTATAATTAAACTCATTGACAAACATTATATAATGTTAAACAACTGAGAAGTTCGTGCACATGTGTCTGTAACAAAATATAACTATATGTACGTACATTTAAAGATGCAACAAAAAACAACAACAATGCACTAGTTTTTTTGCACCAGTTACAACGTTTGACTGAATGCAAAATGCGTTTTAGAAACCGAGCAGTTTACTTTAAACTCAGCGATCTTTAAATGACCTTTAAGTCATTTAAATGAGAAAAGTCCTCTACACAAGTTAAAGTATATATGCAAAACATTGAAAAGAAATGTTTACGTACCCCCAGCCCATGATTTGTCGATACGTTGCCCGTGCACAGAGCAACACGAACGATTTATTTGTGCAGCTTTTCTTCTTTTGTTGCAGATGTTACGCTTCGGCACGCCTCAGTGAACTGATGCTCTCATGCCTCAATACACCCAAATACTTACACTGACTTGATCCGATTTCAAAGAAGAGGATAACACGAAAATTGCATTGCATGGCAAGCAATGAAACTTAAGTGGGCGGGATTAGTGGCCCGAAAGTTGTCTCTAATTGGTTGAGAACGACAGCTCTAATAAAAGTCGTAAATTGTGTTTTTTTGTATGTAAAAATTAATTCACTTGCAATTAATGGTTCCCGATCATTATACAAATGTAAACAACGGTACAGGCTGCAGCTAAATCAATAAAACACCCGCAACAACGTCACCACGAGGTACCCGTTGTTTTTCTTTGCGCTGGTGAAGATGAACCAGTTATAATCTTTTGTGATTACCGGATAGTGCCAACGCTATCTGCCGAGCAGTCTGTATTTAGACGCTTTGACAGCGTTACACTGTTAAAACATAAAAATAAATCATTCAGTTTATTGTATAATAAATAAAATTATTTATAAATCGTTGTTATAAACTTACTATTGCGAATTGGGGCAAGATATGGAGACAATTTTGATCACTGATTTGTCTTGTATTTGCTCAATAACTGTTTTTGTTATATACAGACTGCTCGGCAGATAGCGCTGTTTCTCTGCCTATCATGAACAAATAAAACATAAACATGTTTCAAACATGTAATATTTGCATTTGATTGACATCAAAAAGACAGTCTGTAGGTTTTATTTCATTTTATTCACCTTTTAAAAATGAGTAAAAGTACAAACATGTAACTCTGAAATGGTTATGAGTGGCACTATTATTTTAAAAAATATTTTTCATATGTTTAGCCATTTTATGCACAAGCCAGCATTGCATTAAAGATTCATGCTACATAACATTTCAATAAAGAACATTACTGATATGGTTTAGATTATTCACAATGAACTTTCATTAAAATAACGCACAGTATTTTGCTAATAGTTTTTCAAATGATATATAAATAACATGCAAATGCAAACCTTTACAAACTGGATGTAAATTCATTGTAGTATTGAGTGTACTGGCTTGATAAACCAAGAGATAAAAAAACAACACTGCCATCATATACTTGAGTCTACACCTTGATCTTTGACTTGAGAACACCAAATTTATAGCTCTAAAATGTTTGTCTCATTACTGGCAGTGTACAACTTTATTAAAATATATCTCTAATTTTGACAGAAAGTGTCATTGTGCTGTTGCCATCAAAACTACTGGGAAAGCAACCTGTCAAAGATTTAGGCTGGCTGATAAAGAATGTGTATGTATCCAATAATGGCCAGACTACAGTAGGGCTGCTTTTATTTTCATTAGTAATCATATTACATCTGTCCACAAAACACAACTATATCCAATAACAGCATCATAAAACAGGGGCACACTTTTTTTTCACCTTCAGAAGACACAACTGTTGTTTAAAATGTACTGTAAAGAAATAAAAAGGCAAATAAAATGTGACAAATACTTCAAAACAGCTTGTTTGGCCGAGTTAACATGATTGATGTGTTTGGCATTCCCAGAAAGAGAGACAGACAGAGAGAGAGAGAAAGAAAGACAGAGAGAGAGAGAGAGAGAGAGGGGTGTGTGTGGAGGTGTTGGCAGAGAAATTGGCAGTCACTTCCGATTAAAGCAGCAGAAGTAAGGGGTCGTCCTGCTCTCACACATTGGAGTCATCGTCCTTCAGGCTGGCATTGGGATACGACGAGGATATCTCCTTAAAGAACTCGTCCTCCTTCAGCATACTCTGGGAATAAAACACAGGACAAACTATAAAGTCTCATAGACTCCGTACATAGAGCAACAAGGTCGATCAGACCGGCTCATTACCGTTAAGTTGTTGATGCCCTCAGAGAAAGCGCCAATCTGCCTCACCGTTCCTTCAGAATCCTCCATCTGTGCCGAAACAAACATCAAAAGGAACTGATCTGAAAACAGCAAAGTATCTTCAAGATGTATTACAGAAAGCCTCATAGCTCTACCTGGTCAAGTCTGTCTAGGTCATCGTCATAGATCTGGAGGTCCATGCCTCTGTAGCCCTTCTGAAAGCTGCGTCCTTTGGGCATCTCCACATCCATGGGACAGACATACTCCTCGTTGTCCTCCTGCCTCTTTTTCCTCGCAAACCCACTGAATACAAGCTTATGAGGCTAAATTTGACAGAAAACAAACGTGTTTTTAGACACCAAAACGAACACATTACCAGATAACATCCCATAATGCTTCATACATGTAATTCTAGAGCAGACATTTTAAGCGTAGAGATGTTTTGCATCATACCTTCACTTTAGCTGTGGCAGTCAGTAAGGTGTAGTCTGGGTTCTCCAGACACTCCTGTTTAAGTTGCTGAGCCTCAGAACCCACAAGCAGGTTAAAGTGAGTGGCAAGATGCCTCCTCAGTAGGGTTTTATTGGGGGGGATATTTAGCAGCAGAGCCATTGTCTCCACATTAAAACGAGGTTCCAGCACCTGAAGAACAAAACATTATCTGCTTCATAAGACAGTTGAACGTCAGATTATGGGTCTCCAATCCATGTTCCTGGAGGTCCACAGACTGGCAGAGTTTAGCTCCAACCTACTCCATCACACCTGTCTGGATGTTTCTTGCAGTCCCCTTCAGGTGTGATTCATTAGGGCTCTGCAGGTCTGTGGACCTCGTTGGAGACCTTAGCTTTAGATTCTCAGTGTAAAATCAAAAATAACTTATTTCCAAGCAAATTTTGGTTTAAACCAACAACCTTTTGGGACCAAACCAATACATCTCATCTTCTCTTTCATGATTCAGTGTCTTCTTACCATCAGACCCCCGTGGACCCCGCTGCCCCTCAGGTTGGGCGCGTACTCGGCCAGATCTACGGAGCGAAGCCACTCCATCACGCGGTGGTTGGTCCACTGAGAGATCTCAGCAGGACTGATGTTGTTCTGAAATGATGGTGAATGTAGAGATTGGTGGGATAAATCAGTAAAAACAACAACAGCTCAGATTACAGTCTGCTCATCTTCTCACCTCATCTGAAGGCCGGCGGCGCAGACAGTTAGGGTCGTAGCTATTGAGACGTAACACCTGAATGGCTCGCTTAATACTGAGGTGATGCAAAACGCTGCCTACTTTCAGAGATAGCAGGTCATCCTATTTAGCATGGACACGAGAAGGAAAAGAACATTATAATACTGACCTAAATGTGTTCCAACAAGTGTGGCTATGATACAACACTCAGTAAACAGAAATACGTTTTTGCTAGTTTAAATTTTATTTAGTGAAGTAACATTCTGGACAAAATAAAATGTATTTGTGGTATGCTTGTTCATTCGACTTCCGCTCTAAGTGGATCACTGTACACATATTTTTTTCTTTGTTTTTACAATCTGAGGGATCAATGTGTATAATTATCGCAAAACATTTTAACCAATAAATGTAAAGCTTTCATTATTGTCAAAATGAACCAAGACTCACCACTGTCATATAATGAAGCATTCGTCCATCCACACGGGCCTCATCAAACTGAGTCTTGTACTGCGGAAGGCCGATGTCATCAAGCCACCCTAGAAAAGACAGAAAGAAAGATAAAGGAGAGAGAAAGTAACATTAATGATGAATAAAGTAATCAAGAGATAAATTCAAATAAATTAGATCCATGACACTGCAGGCAATAAACATCCATTGCTCACTTGTCACCCAGTGGTAGTCCAGTTTTCCTTTGTTGTCTTCCTCCTCCGAGCCCAAAGCCTGCAGTGCCAGCTGGAGCTTCTTTCTGTGGAGTGGATGTTTAATCCCCAGTTCCTGCACATGGAGGACAGATCATCCTTGTTAATGCAGACAACATCAAATGCTAACAGAGAAATTTAAGATAATCATTTAAAGGCATCCTTATATAGACAGCTAATATGGCTAATTGCATTGCATTCTACTGTATGTACAGGGGGGGTCCTGATTCTACTGTAAGTAACAACTCACTTTTTCCAGGTCCTGCTGGGAGGCCTGTAGAAGCGTCTGGCCGGAGAAGATCCAGTGCCTGGACAGACCCACGTACAACCCCAAGCCCTGTTCCTGCATCCAATCACACACCTGCTCCCGGGACCAGCGGGCAAATGGGGCATCCAGCTCACTAGAAAACATAAACAGATGTCAAGATTTAACCCCAACCGAGATAAAGATAAAAATCAGCTCTTTATAAATAAACAACTGTTGTGATCAAATACTCAGTTATTTTAACTCCATATCACACAGCTCTCTGCCTCAATAACTTTAATCTCGAATGT
This sequence comes from Ambastaia sidthimunki, assembly GCA_036877625.1. Classification (NCBI taxonomy): domain Eukaryota; kingdom Metazoa; phylum Chordata; class Actinopteri; order Cypriniformes; family Botiidae; genus Ambastaia; species Ambastaia sidthimunki. The sequence goes on from JAZGTK010007871.1 coordinate 17,548, forward strand.
GGACTGAACCGATCAACAACAAGCAATACAAATAGGGCACATGTGGGCCTGTCACCAATGTGTTTACCAACAGCAGCACTTTCCATTTTAAGAAGAGCCTGTGGCTAGAGCCACATCCTGTGTCTGTATAACTGACCTGTTGGTGTTCTGCAGGTCACGTGACCAGCCCAGCCTGGGCCCGGCTGTGGCTCTGACTCCGCCCCGTTTAAACTCGCTCTCTGATAGGTTATCATCCAGGTTGAATGTGGTTGACTGACTTCTTTTGAGCCTTAAAAAAAGCCACAAAACAAGTACTATTTCATTATAATATAAATTCAATGTTTTTTATTCAAAATAAAAAAATGTGGCACGTAAATAAATATTCAAGGCACTTTTCTACATCATTTTTTCAAATAATTAAAAATATAAGTATTATAAAAAATATAAGTTTGCCAACTATTCAATTTAAAAATGGAACAATTTCTCTTAAACAAAACATCAAAACGTGTAACTTCATGAAATTTGTCTGCAAGTTTCAACACTTTATATGCAAGATATAAAATTAAACGTTCTGAAATGCACAAGAGTGCTGCTCTATTGGTCAAACTCACTTCCCAAAGAGTGCCTTGATTCCTTTTGACTTCTTCTTCCCCTCAGGGGAAATGGAGAGAGTGTGTGTGCTGTCGTTGTCAGCTGACCTCTGCGGCACGCCTGCCAGATCCAGATGCTCTGTGCCGTCCCTCTCCGTCTCAGCTGTGCAAACAAACGCAAGTCACCACAGCAAACTACATTACCCATAACACCACGCAGCCCCAGGACAGGCTGCGGGGTTAACCGACTGAGGATTATGGGAAAGAAAAAAACATGGCAGTGATTCAGCTGGAGACCAGAGCAGTGAAGAACAGGAAGTTCCAAATAAATACAACCCCTAAAAATGACTGTCTATCTAAAGCTACTGGAATTAGCATCATGGATCAAAATCACAGATGACTTCTTGTCTGGACTAAAGAACAACTGGATGAGGTTTATTTTAGGAGTGGAACTGTGGCTGACATGCAGACCATGCGAGTCCACAGAATAAAAGCACCAGCATCTGTGTTACCGAGCGGCGAAATCCATTCTGAACAAACAATCTGACTGCAGTGTGAATATGAGAAGCATATGTAGAGATTAAAGCGGTCAGAATATCTGAGTGCTGAGAGAATGTGGTTACAACGTGCAATAACAGCTTACAGCTCAAAGGCAAAATGTTTTAACATTTTAAGTCTATTATTTTAGGAAAAGACTTTAAACAGCCATAATGGTCATTACTGCTTTTGGTTCTATGGCCTGCTGGGCAGTACAGAAATGACAACAAAAATAACTTTGATTT
>JAZGTK010007872.1:0-18898 GCA_036877625.1 Ambastaia sidthimunki
ATTGTATGTCCCAAAACTGATAGAACTTTTTTTTTTCAAATTAAACACCCAAAATGCATTTTTTAAAATAAAACACCTAATAGTGTCAATAAGTTATATTAGAGTAAGAATATGTCAATGACTCAATTTTGACAAAAATGTCAGATAGAACCTTATAATTCTAAGGTAGCTTGTTGTCTCACCATTTTTATTTTTCCTGAAAAACTTCTGAGACAAAGCTGATACTTAAATGACACACAACTGAGATCTCCATCAAACCTCCTGGGTCTCTAAAAAGCAACCTCTGAGAAATGAAATGTACCTCTCGGTCTGTAGGGTGACTTTGGAGGGTTCTACATTAGGGTTCTCCCATTCCATTTGAGGGCAGTGCATGAAATAGCAGAGTGTGTATAAAGCCTCGGGCTCCCAGTGAATCAAACTGCTCTTCTGGGGAAGCGGAGTGCCGTTGCTGTGGTTCTTTACGCTCAGGGGCTGCAGTTGATGCATGGCTCTGGAAACTAGATCACCTGCCAGCGGAAAGCAGACCTTTGGTTGGCTGGAGATGATGTAAATGATAGAGGACAGTACTGTCATTGCATTGATGTTACAACATGAGAAATTAGCCTCTCTGTCAATCTTTATCTGCGTGTCAGCTGTTTGTAGGGCGTCTCCAGCAGTTTTGCTGGTAATGAAATTCTCAACCAGTCCATCAAGTTGAATATCACCCAAACCTGTTATGTAACAGTGCCGCGTTACAGTCGTACCCACCCTGGTGTCTTATGATAAACACGTTTACCTCATATCACAGACTTAAAGCTGCAATCCATAACTTTCATTTGGATTAATTCATGTATTTTTCTTCATGTATGTTGAAGTCAAACGAAGCCAAACTGACATTTCCCGTGAAATCTGACCAGACAGCTTAAATTATAAATCATAATTGTACTCTCACCGTTTCAAATCAGGGTTAGGTAAGGAGACCACCCTGAACACATTTTGATCTGTCATGTTCTTCCTTAATAACTGATTTTTGTTCTTTTTGACCCCAGAAAGTTACAGATTGCAGCTTTAAAGATTTGCTTCAGAAACAAGATTATACTTGTAAACATATACAAAACATATACATATACAAAACTTGATAAAAATAACACTGAAATATAAACTTGCATTGTGTCTTCATGCCTGAATGAGACTAAATGTTTTGTACATGTCAGGCTGTTTAATGGCCGATTTTGAACATGATGACAGATGAAAACTGATGTGTCACAAGCCTCTTTTCAACCAAGGTCAGCCAAGGCCCTGGATTCATTACAAGACGCATTAAACATTCCCACTCTGGTGCTAATGCATGAGAAACATTCAGGTCATTTATTCAATTGTGAGACCTAATTCTGCTGAACGCATTCAACTGTACACCACTGTACCGCTGTCACCATTCAGCGCAAGTAATGCGTCGCCTCGCTGCAAAGCATGCTGGGAAACGGCCTCATCTATTCCTGCAACTTGAATAACTGCAGCAGTCACGCTTGTTCTCATTGACATCACTGTAACTCTGAATGAATGAACAGAGTGGCTGCCTGTGTGGCACCAGCATTCACTTAGAGAAATAAACGTTTTGTTTTACCATTGTAATTTAGATTTAGTCTGCCAAGACTGCAGATTTAATGAACAAAGCTAGAATGGAGTCATTGTAATGAGGGAATACTGATCAGTTTGAACAGAAGCCATGTGGACTATCTGACACAGCAGCAGAAAGATACACACCGGAATTCTACGGTAATCGCAGGGTAATGCGGAATGCTGAAGCGTTCCGTGCACAAAACAATTAAAAGCAGGAATACACCTGTCAGCGCAGAGCCGCATGGCAGTCATAAGTGGCGGCAGAAGGTTCGAGAGGGGCTGGAAGCCACCTGGGGCTCTCCTGTGACACTCATTTCTTATTCATGATAGCGTGTGACATTTCCTCAGCACAGGAACTAACTGAGAGATACTGAAAATTAACCATCTAAGCAAACACAATGATGGAAAAAGGTCTTCGTTTATTAGTCAGCGTGACTGTACGCCTCATTACCGAGAGGACCAATCACACACAGGTCCTGCAGGCTATTTGTATGACTAAACATGGCAACATAAGATAACACAGAGGAACGTAGTTTGTGTGTCTCGTGATAAATGTGATACTGTGATCTGTAATAGCACACAAGGTGCCCTTCAGGAAGAGTCTGAGAACGGGCTGTTGGGAATGGAGGATAGAGAGAATTGTGTTTTACTGTGAAAACTGAGCAGAATCGATTGGCTGTTCTTTCTCAGCCCCAACATAAATTACAGAGAAAAGGCCATGACAGAGACAGGTGCTTTGTTTGCTTTTACGTAACTAAATGAATTTCATTGGCCTTTTTGAAACTTGGATTAGACGGATCAATCAAATAGATGTAGTTGCCTTATCTGAAATTTGGAAAATTGCATGTCACGGGTATAATGTCAAATGCTGGCGATTTTAAAAGCCTCGTTATGACACGAAATGAAAATAGCTTTGCATCAACATCTAGCAACACGGAGATCATGTCCAGATCACACTCAGGTCATTTTTCACTTAAAAATCAAAAGAATAATTTTTGAAGAATTTTTTTGGCATTGTGACATTATTTCATGGCAACTTGGCAGTTCTCATTACTACAAAACTGCAGTTTTTAAACATCATGGTAAAATTTGACATATTGTCTTTAAGCTCATTTAAACGTAGAACCTTACAGTACAGAGAATCTATCAAGAAAACTTTTGAATAATATTTGAAATCTTTAATCAAAATTAACAATTGCAAACACTTTTTAATGGTCCCTAAAACAGGTTTAATTTTGTAAATGCAAATTTATATAATGTCTTGTTTTTTTCTTTTAAATTTAGGGTTAAAAGTGACCTAGAATTATTCTCTTCTGTTACAATAAACCACAAGAGTACTTGTTTAGTTTGGGTCCCATCACACCAATATAACGCAGTTGGTTTCTCCAGACATGCCAAAGAAACATATATTCCAGCAGCCCTCGTAACTACAGGAAATTTGTACTACAAAAACTCAGATGATGTCCTGTAGATAAACAATTAAGAACCATTATTAGACACCAACAGTACTGCAGAGCAACGAAGCCATGAAGTCTAACCAGCGTTTTATGGAGCAGGAGGGAATAGATGTGTTAGCCTGGCTACAGCCTGAAAGGAAACAGGAACTTTAAGGAAAACAGAGGAAAAATGTTATAGACTGAAGCACCCACTGATAAAATTCCAGCCATTAAGAGGTTCCACTTGTATCTGGCAAACAGAAGAGAAACTACAGGTTATGGTAGAGGTCTTGTCCAGCCATTGGCCAAACCGCAAGGCCTAAACACCTATTAAATCTACATGAGAAGCGATTGGCCCTCTGGGCTGCTTTTATAATCGCTGGAGACTAATACGAAAATGACGATCAACAAACCTACCATTTCCAATTAGCTGTTAACAGCTGAGTAAGTACCACAGCCTGAGGAAAAATGTTTAAACGTGAACAAAGTCAAAGAGAGAATTAGTCTCATTCGATCCAACGTAAGTGAATTTGATAGGAAAAGCCCATAATGTGGAACAAAGCTCAGTACCTCTGGAGTTTATTTGTTTAAGTTATTAGTGTGAGATTATTTTACATTAATATTTAGCCAGACTTTAAATATTGACATCTTATCTTTCCTAAACAGCAAAAGGGTTCGTTTACTATATAAAGTGAAAATTCAGTCATTGTTTATTCAATGACTGCATCCAATTCCTCCATGAAACAAAGGCAAAATATGTGAGGCACCGACAATCTCGGTCACCATTCACTTTCTTTTTCAATACAATTATAGTGAATGGGGCCTGAGAATGCCAGTCCCAAACATTCTGCAGACCATTAAGAAATGATGTTATACAGGACGACTTTTGGGTGAACTGTCCCTTTAAACTCTATGCACATTAAATATGCACGATTAAATCCACCCTAGAAACACCAAATGTGACACTTAAGTCCTGAGATGGAATAATTAAGGAACGGGATGAGCTAAACCAATGACAAGATGAAATCTTAAAGGGACAGGAACATGTCAAAACACGCTGAATATGCACTGACCTTTTCAACCTCTAGTTCTGCAGGGAGAAATATCTAGTTAACAGGCTCATTAGTTCCACATAAAAAACACTAGCAATAAAAAGATACAATCTTCTGTCCTGCTCTGATAATATGGGATTTTACAGCAGTGCAATTATTTTAATGTATAAGTACTGGTATATTTTATTCTTTCCCTTGGATATTGTACATGGCTGTATCAGATTAATGTTATAGGTCTACAAATGTTATACAGAACTTGAGTGATTTTCTCATCAGCAGAATATGAGACTGACTTCTAAATGCCCTCCATTCTGATCTAATAACATACAGATTTTTTCCTAAACTATTATAAGAAGCCTGTGACACAATTGTGCTTCAATAAGGTGTAAATATACTGTAACGCTGCAGGCACAATTGTTATGAAACATATTACTGTATGTTACTGTATTACTGTATACTGTATTATACTGTATTACTGAATATAAACCTTTGGGCTTTAGTCGCTGTTCAGAGCATCTCGAACTGAGAATTTCCTTAAAAACAAACCCAGTGAAAGTCAGTAACATGCACACAATTTATTACCATTTCTGTCATTATGACAACGAACACAAAGTCACATAATGAGATTTACATTTTGCTAGTTCAGCCTTCTCTTAAAATCAACTCTGCCCATTAAGAGCGTCTGTTGTGTCGGTACATATTCAGAATGAGCCGCTTTGTGACTTCTGCCTGTTCCTGCCCTTGCCAGGGGCAACAGACTGAATGTGTGAAGCAGGAGAGGACCACTGTCCCTACCCGGAGTTCAGACTGCCCTCAACTTCCCCTGCGGGGGCAATGGGGACATCCATGAGAAGCACASAGAGAGAAAGAGAGAGAGAGAGAGAGAGAGTGAGAGAGAGAGAGAGAGAGTGAGAGAGAGAGAGAGAGAGAGAGAGAAAGAGAAACAGAGAGAGAGAGAGAGAGACAGAGCTGGAACCTGAGGAAGCATTTTCTGGAAATCTCCATGGATACTGCGTCTATAAAAAGTGCTATTGGAGATTTTAAAATTAAGTTTTGAAGAGCAGAGGCATTTTTAAAGAAACACACAGTGGCATTTTGAGCATGTTTGCTTGTGCTGACTAACCACAGAAACTTTTCCATTTCCTTCGTGGATATTCACGTCTGTGCTCATTTGTACAGATTTTGGTGCAAATCTTTTTTTTGTTATTACCAGGTTTATAAAAAGCAGGACACTGCGTTCACATTTCTGCCTACATCTCTTCACTGCGGCCGTGTTTTTTCGCACATATAGTATTGCGTTGAAAATCAATGTTCTCAAGAATAGAACAAGCTGCTGTATAATATATTGAATTACATTGCAAGGCCAATTTCCTGAGTTTTACATTTAATTAGATTTGCATTTCCAAAAGGAAATACCAGCGCTTGTGCGGTTTAGGTGAGTCTGGGTTTCTGTTTGGTTCTGCATAAATGAAATGATGCACAAGTGCCACTTTGCTGTTGTCATGACGCTGAGTCTTGTATTCAGCTGTATGCACATAACTAAAAACACATGCAGGGTAAAGGTGACTGTACATACTTAAACATGACCAATCAACAATGCATTAATACATGCACAAAATTACCTAATTGTATATGGTACTTACCTGTACTTACATGTACTTTATTATTTAACATTGTACTTTCTATTGATGTATTTGAGAAGAACTTAAGTTATTTTGTACATGTACTATACTATATGTACTATATAGTACACTATACACTATAGTATAGTGTATAGTCTATATAGCACAATATAGTATTATTCAGTTCAGGCAGAATAAAGTGAGAAGTTTAATACTCTGTGTTGGGATTTTAAAAAAACATGAACAAAATATTTGGGGAATATCAATACCCAACTGCAGTGAAGAATTGTAGTTATAGATTAACAATTTACACTATATTCCATTATCGCATGTTGTTTTGCTTATCTTTATTTTAATATACAGTAAATCAATAGAATTGGGCTGAGAAGTGCTTACACAAATTGTGCCCCGACTTTTAAAGTGCTCTATTGAATGACTCAGTAACTGAGAAAATGATTGTCTTAAAAACATAATTGTAGAGCAGTGCGTAAAAAAAACTCATGAGAAAAATCAAAATACAGTGCATGGTACTTTATGAGATCATCTGAAAGTCTTTTAAGTGGATTGAACTACATGAGATGTTGAGAGCTAAGGGCATCTTTGAGGTAAGAGAGGGACAGACCAGAATCCTGACCAGATACGTTTCTGTACTAAAACCTGGGGCTAATAGCAACTTCAAACGAAAAAGTGAATTTGCAATTTATATCTCCATCAGTCTAACTGCTGTGCTGCCGAGCCTGGGAGCTATAAATATGTGCTGTACATTAAAATCAGAGGTGTATATCACATATATGACTACCACTACGCCGGATTCACTATATATAGGCGCACGTGCATGCACACATAAACACACGTTTCTAAACAGAGATATGATTGATGCAGGAGTGTTAAATAGCAATGCAATTACTCACTGAGCTCAGCGATGCTCCCCACGCGTGTGGCCAGCAGAGATTGCTCAGCAGTGCGCTGCTCGGACTGACTGTATCCATCTCCAGCCTTCCCAGAGCGCTGCTGGTTCCTGTGAAGACTCAAACTGTCCGGCAAACTCAGAATTCCTGCCAAAGAAACAAAGCAAGACACAGACAGAAATTCATACATGCACATGCTGAGGAAAACGAAACACGCATTTACATTTATCAGACGCTTTTAGCCAAAGCAACCTACAGTGAATTCAAGGTCTACATTTTTTATCAGTACTTGTGTTCCCTGGGATCGAACCCACAACCTTTGCGCTGCTAACACAATGCTCTACCAGTTGAGCTACAGGAACACACAGACAGTAATATCCTATGAATACCATCTGTGTTTAGTTTTAATTGTAGTTTTATTCAGATTTTGAATTAGTTTGTTTTTATACATTACATTTTTCATACAAAGTTTTACAAAATAATATGTATGCTTATTTTATTTCATTTCAGATAACAGAAGTTTTAATAGAACTAAAAACAGTTCACTAAAACTAGGACTGTGTTAGTTTCAATTAATGCAACATTATTTTAAATAGTCTTCTTATTTATAGCATACAGTAACAACCCTGACATGCGGTTTACAGACAGTATTGTGTAGAGGGCGTCACATTGCCGGGTTAGTTGGGGGTTGTGACATTTGTGCCCCATAATCCTTTGATCCAGCCCTAAGGCTCCTGGTCTCCCAGGAATATAGTCTACAGTAGGTGGTAACAGGTGGGAAACTTGGCATGTTGTTGCTTTGGAGTAGAGTATCACCTTTCTGGACAACCAGTAATTACTGCCACCCTCTCATTGTGGTTGAGGATTAGGGTGTAGACACATATCTCAAGACTAAGGTTTCATTCATGGCACGTCTAAAGGTTTCACACTGTACTGATAAAACACACTCCACATCACAAAGTGTTAGTGATCAGAAAGCGTCAGACTGGAGGCTCAATCGCACCACGTTCAGCTCTGTTGCTCCATCACAAAGCCGCTCATACATTCTTAAGCCGGAACGTCGGGACAACACCGTGTTAGTCCTGGAATCACAGCGGTTATTGTTTTTAACAGGACGGGTGGCCTCCACGAAAATTGGATTCTCTCATCTTAGCGTTCCCGTCACTTGCATTGTTACAAGCACTTCTGAACCCGACGGTGTGTTAAATTATGATGTGGCGGAAACAAATGACTTTATTTTGCTGTCCGCTGACAGCCGGGCTTTTGTCTGAACCGTCTCATTTACTCCTCTGCGGCAAATGTAATTTTCAGGGCTGCCTGCGAGTGAGAATGATGTAAATTCTAAATCAGTTTCCTGGTGAGATGAGACGGCCGTGTACGTTACTTACTGTAATGTAAACAATTTACATATATATCTCTTGACAGACTCATTATAGCTCTTCTTGGGGAAGTGATTTAAAAAGCACCCTTACATAATTGCTGTGATGGAGATTATGTGATCTATCTTACAGTAAGCGTTTTGCTTCAGGAAGAACTATAAAGACATCCTGATAAAATGTGCACTAGGTTGCCATGGAGACAAGGCAGGGGTGGGGTGATGGTTACTTGCCTGCGGCAGGGGAGGAAGGTCCAGGTGTTTAGTAATGCAAGGCCACACCTCACGTCTCTACGTTCTAGGCCTGGTGCTTCATTCTCCTGTACTGATGACGTCAAACTGGGCTTGTTTCAATACAGCGTGCAGATCTGTTCATCAATCTAACCAGATCCCAAGCATTTACAATAGGACCCACAATATCTTTCCTTCCGTTCGCACCTCCTGGCTAAATGAGAAACACTGTAAAACATTTACATTTATGCATCTGATAGACGCTTTTATCTAATGCATTCAGGTTTTACGTTTTATCAGTACGCGTGTCAGAATCGAACCCATAACCTTTGCGCCGCTAACGCAACGCTCTACCAACGTTCCTGTAGCTCATCTGGTAGAGAACTGCGTTAAAAGCGCAAAGGCTGCGGGTTTGATTTACAAGGAAGCACATGTACTGACAAAACGTATAACCTGAATGTACTGTCATGTAAAAAAGTTCCGAGCAGAATTCCCCCTCATTCCCTAAGATCTCTCGAGTCCACGGCTCTTATTAAAACTCTCAGCGGGTTTCCGTAACAGATAATGTGGCAGACTCACGCACAGCGAGCGTGAAACAATTAAAGCGACGAGCGGCAAGACTGGCATCTCACTTGCTTTCTTTCAGCCTCACTTCCTCAAACATTGGTCAGCGTAAAGTTTACAGCCGGTTGTAAAGACGTCACACACAGAGAAACATGCACACACAGGCTTATTCAACATTAAACGCCCTGCCTCCCCAAAACACTAGCCTTGTATGATTCAGTTTTATCAATCTAAAAAAGAAAAAACTATTACAGCAACCTCAAAAAAAGTATTTGGACACCTGGACACTTACTGCATGAATGTCTCTACACCAGCTAATACATGTTTAGGTCAATGCCAGGCTTTTATTGTAAAGTACAATAGCACAATTCATTTCACAATAAGTTAAGCTAGATTTTCAATTATTAAAATAATAAATACACTAATTTTAACTAATGCTGAAAAGAAAACAGAGTTCTAACATTCACCTAAAATGACCTCGAGAAAAACTGGTTAAAAGCACAAAAGTTAGAGAAATGTGACAAAAATAAGCACTTTGGTATTTCATCAGGATGATTACAGATGAATCTTTTTATTTCATTAAAATGTGAAAAATGAACAAATCTACCAGAACAATCCAAACATCAGGGTGCAGGATAATCTATCAAAACCCGGAAACCATACTATCACTTACTGCAGCGTTCAGTCACTGGTGCAGTGAGTTACTGGGATCAGTGTGTAAATGCATTTGCATAATGCTGCATAATAATAAATAAATGATCATGACGCAGGGTCATGAAATGAAGTGTTTTTCCCTCAAGCTCCTTCTTGGTGTTTCTGGAGTGTGCAGAGTCTGCCAGTGATGTCATTGTAGATTAGGACCTTTCCTTCTCCAAATCGCCTGTGGGTTTGAAAACCATTAGAATCATGTTCAAAGTGATACCTAAACTGCAAAGTCTCTGTTCTCCAAAAGTTTGGTATGTGGTGATATGTAGAGACGCAGAAACAGAAAACCTAAAGCGTTTGTTTCAACTTAAAGAGAAAACTTACCCCAGAAACTTGATATAAATAGTCATTAATGAATTCGTTCAAAATTGTAGAGCATTAAAGCATAAAAGGTTGTGGGTTCGATTAACAAGAACACAGATACTGATTAAATCATAGCTAAAATGTAAGTCGTTTTGGATAAAGACGTCTACCAAATGCATAAATGGTAAAAAAATAGCATTGTAACATCAAAGATTCAGCCCTCTTTAGTCTGGGCTGTGGTTTGGATCCCACATTACAACTGGAGTGCGGTATTATAAGTGATAAGTCATAACACTGTGATGTAGTTTGTTTTTAATAAAGCTCTTTGGTTTACCTCAAATTGCGCGGCTATTGTCGAGGGTTTGCGCAGAACAACTGCGGGGTTTGTCACAACAGCAGCAGAGAATTCTACTTTAGCATTTATTTTTATCGATTTATTATCAGCACTTGTCTTACAGCTGGAAGATTTCAATAGATCAACGCTCGGTTGAACACAGGGTCTAATAATAAAGGCTTGGGAAAGACGCGCAGTGGGTTGAAACCAGCAGAGGATTGTGGGTATGCAGGCATCAACACTGCAACAATGTCAAAATGCAATAAATTCTCATTGGCAGTATGCAGCGCACCGTCCTGGCCAAGATCACAGGCTTCGGTTAGTAAAAAACACAACATCCATAAGAAATCCAGGTTGGCTCAGATAAGAGACTCTACCAAATGATTTGCATTTTACCTCTGGGGTGCCAGAATTGTATTACACTATTTATCGCATACTTCACAGCGGACCAGCTGTCCAAAAATCCTTTGACAGCCATAAGCATAGCTAGCACAGGCCTGTATGCTTGGGAAGTCTAAGGGGCGGAACCGTTGGGACAGATCAGAGTTTTCCCAACATTCCCATGCACGCTTACTGAGTGTGGATACGCCACTGACCTCATTGGGGCTCTGACTCTGTATTTAAATCTATTTTAAAGGCCACTAAAGCCCGGGCCTGTTCTTTTAGCCTGAGTCCACACACACACACACACACACACACTTTCTCTCTCTCAGCAGAAATGTGGAAAAACAGCTTCCTCGATTTCTCACAGAGCAATGCCAGCATAGTATGTGAAAACTAGATTTAAGAGATTCAAGCCACACCATGTAAAACTACCCCCATAACAACTCATGAAGCTACCCAGCGAACAATTTAGGTTCTAAGAACGTTTCCCTAATGTTTCCATTAAGTACCAAAACAGTAAAATTATTTTGAATGTTCCAGGAATGTTTAAAACATAGTTTTTTAGATGTGGTATTAACGATATTGCATGATTATGAGAATGTTTTTCAAATAGTTTTCCACTAACAACTTAAAAATAACTTCTTTCATATATGACATATAAGGTTGAAAAAAGTTTTACTGTTACTGTAAGAAAGTTTTTTGATAACTTCTGAAATCTTCTGAGAATGTTCTCGGTTAGCTGTGTATGTGCTCGGTCAACTGCTTTACTAAAGCTCTACGCTACGTTAAACCCACGCGTGAGTAAAACAATATCCAATATTTCCTCCGCAAGATTGCACTGTGAGACTGTATTTCAGCGACACGCTGGAGACTTGTGCAATAACGATGCAATGGTGGTCTTTCCTCCGTATAAACACCTTCCAACCTGAACCCCTGGGCCAAAATCCGTTTAACCATGTAGCGGCCGATTGAAACAAGAGTTTAAAATCACACACGCTCACAGAGGCAGCCGACTCCAGGCCCTGGAATCATACTGGCAGCCCCAAGCAGATGGAAGCCACATGTACAGCAATGAAAAGCAGGCTGGCTGCATTTCTGCGCAGTGGAGGAGGGAGTTTGAGGGACGCGAGTCGTGTCTACATGCGCCGTGGGACTGCGCAGTATGTCTCCAGTGCTGGCTGACCGCAGCCCTTTAATGGTTTTAAGAGGCAGACCTGGAGATTTGCTCCGAGTTGTTCGCTGATCAGAAAGCTGGATCAGTCCGTGGAGTTGTTGCTGACGGCACGTCTGAATTCAACACATACAAGACTGTCAGGAAAACAGCATCAATCCTAAACACTGCCTCGTAGCAATTGCACACACACACACACAGACACACACACACATATTAGCATTCAACATATAAAATGCTCACGCAGAAGGCACTTACAACATATTAAGGACAAACAAACAAGGGCAATACAAAAGATGACATAATTCGAGGAAAAATCAACAAGTGCGTCAACAGCATTCGCCATGAAAGGCTTATTAACAATGTGTTGGATAAACAGACCATGTGTTGACTTCTAAACAATCCACACAAGTCTCTTGAATTGCGGGTCACAAACCCAGAGCTCACAAAAGCTTTTTACTTTTCTTCCCGCTTCCTCGCTGACTGTTTTAACTTTTAATACAAAGTGTGTGTTTTAAATGCAAAGTGCGTGCACAGAAATTGCAAATTGCATATCCGTTTTGAAACTGAAAGGATTCTTAGAAATGATCGGCTGGCTAATAAAAAAAAAAAAACACAGAAAAGACCTCCTGCAATCTTCATTGTTAGTGTTGTTATAGAGAAAACATCCGAATCAATCAAACACAATTCGGAGTACGACAATAGAGTTAATACTGCAGATTTGTGAATGGAATCCTCAAAATAAGATGAAATTAAAGTGTAGCCGGTGCCTCAGCAAAATTAGACAATAACTGTTATCAAAAGAGATGAAAGACGGTAAAACACAAACAGCCATGTTGACGTGTGTTATCATGCCCTGCCAATGGATGCTGGGTAATGACCACGCTGGTTACTCCCGCTGCGTGTGCCAAAGTGATACTGAGTTAAGTGTCTGTGTCATATCCAGCCTGGAGGCCCCGCGGTACCGCGCTCCGCAAACTCCAAAACAACTCGTAATGGAAAGCGCTACCACCTACGGTGACCCTGATTACATCACCAAAACAACACGCGTGTTGTCCTCCTCTCCCCGCTGATGTCAACCTTGCAATAAAAACACACAGCATTCTCTTATCAGCAATCTAAGACCAAGAAACATCCAGCGACCCCCTCCGAGATCAATCTCAGGGTGTTCAGACGAAAGGGCGGCGTTGTCGGAAGGATAGATTTCAGCCAGCGTGCGGGCGAGAAAGATGCTCAGCCTGAAACATTTCTCAATCCAGATGGTTACACAGCTCTGACGAGTTAACAGATTCTGGTTTGCGTTTCCTCCGAGGCTTTCATATTTGAAAAGTTTATTTTCTTTCGAGTCCACGCTCATTACTCTTTGCGTTCTTCCCAGTGTGGAGTGGTAATTTGCAAGCAACTGCGCCCCAAATTGTGCAGTAATTGTTTGACTGGATCTGTGCGATTCATCATTTTGACTTTGCGGAGAGGCGCTCGGTGTAGCTGGGCTTTAAACGTGGGCAGTGCGCGATGTCAGAGAGTGATTCTATTCGGGCCTTATGGGGCACCTTGGAAACCGAGCCCCCATTACTAAAGAACAACCCAGACCTCTGCTGTCAATCACAGTTAAAATGGTCATCTGACAACTCAATATGCTTTGCGTTTGGAAATTGGAAGTTAAACTTTTTCTGAAGTTCAGAAATCTGTTGAAAAATCTTCTGTGGAATGGATTTCAAAGTTCTAAAATGTTGCAATAAGCTTAGAATACACTACCCGGCTAACAGGGAATGTTCTCAGAATGTTGGCTTACAACGTTCTTTGAGAGCCTAACAACGTGTTGTTTTTTAACATTATATATCATATACCTCATAAATGCGATTACTAGATAGTGGACGTACCAATGCAACTGTTAACAGTCAGGTTATATTGGTGCATAATGGACAATTACACTCATGCAACATGGACAGAACTGAAGGATTTGTACCATTGTGGATTATAATTTTATAGCTTAGGTCATAACTAGACTCATACAAAATCTGTTCTTGCAGATCACTGCAGATTTTGGCAGACTGGTTTCACTTTCAGCTCCTGAAAGGGTTTAATTTAACACATTTTTTTCATATCCATTCTGCATGACTCTTCCCTAAAATCAGAAAATGTCAAATAAAAAGAAATAGAAGAAGTAAGAATTCTTACTTTTTTCAAAGAAATAAAACTACTTTTCTGTCTAAATATACATTAATTTACAATTTCCTCGAGGCTTACCGCATCACTGTCATAATACTGTAGCTTTCTTCCTCTCTGATGCAAACAAACACACACACACACACACACACAAATACAAACTATAACACCAGAATAGGAATGTGAAAGGGAAAATACATTGTTTTGTTTCTTCAGAACAAAACAACATGACACTACAGCAGACAGCACCTCACACCTGCATTTACATTGCAAAAACTCTCTCAACCCACCATCCCACCAACACAAACAAACAGACAATACAGAGTCAGACAGCAGTCACTGTTTAATACTCTCTGCTTCAACTGCCATGAAAACCTTCTAATGCGTGGTAGGACATGTTGGGGGGGCTCAGCTGGTAAAATCTGCTTGTTTAATGAATCTGACCGATGGTGTGAATCAGCCCTGGTGTGCTTACAGACAGATTCAGACCTTTGAAAACAAACTATATACTGTTAGCCGAGCGGGCATGACAACAGCTGGTGCTCTCTGTGGAAAGAAGGAAGCCTTAAAGCATCCAATAATTCAGTCTGTGTTTGTGGAACAAAAGTGTAAGTATTATTCTGTTGAACAGCTAACAATTTTAGAACGTTTTGTTTCAGAACGTCCAGCTTTTTAAAGGTTGCACTAATATTATTGCTTGGTTACAAGCAATATGTTCCTCAAACTTTTTAAATCCTGTAACTTTTTTAAAACAACTTAAGAAGTTTGATATATATCGCTAAAAAGTTCACAGTACTATGTTAGTACACAGTAACTTTTAGAGAACGTTAGCCAACATTCCGAGAACATTCCCTGTTAGCTGGGTCAGCCATGTGCCGTGCTGGAAGGAGATCTTCACCAGCATCATCCTGAGCTTGGCTCCGACTCGTGGTCCAACAGAAATCCGATCCAAACCCAGGACTCAAGTAGATGAAGCGTTAACTTGTTTTCCAAATGTTCAACTTGCCTCATTTCTCCCCTTTAAGCAAACTCCCCAAACTGAGAGCCAAAACCGGGCGAGGTTTATGCAACACAACGATGAAAAATATTATTGGAAACACAGCGTCTTAACTACAAATTGAAGGTCAACATAGTTGCACCCAGCTGAACTGTTTTTATGACGCAAAGCTCACAGGCAACGTTTTAAAGTGAAACAGTGTTCTAGGCATGTTTTTAAACCTCTGATGTTCACAATTGTAGGTTTTTAGTGTTGATGTTTCTCATGAAGTTTCAATGGGCATATTCACATGCATTACATAATACTGAACCGACTGCCAGGAAGGTCACAGCTAATGTTGTTTGAAAAGGGTGGAAACCCCTTACGAAAATCAGACGAGTCTCCAGGAGTTTTTCCAAATTTGCAATCCAAGTCTCATCTTGGGTGGATCAAATTTTGTGGATTGCTCATTAGATTTGTGGCCTCGTGTGGGCTTCATATCAACAGTCCTCTGTCTATACAAGCTAGCTAGTGTCATTTCAGAACACAGATGCCTTTTCCATACTGGAAAGTTGCTGTTTCTCTAAGATTTTACACTTTCTATCTAAGGGCAAGTGATGTCTAATAGAATACATGGTGTGTCATCTTAAACTACATTTATAAAATATAATATGTTGAACTTCTGAACTTATTGACTGCTGCAGCTCTGTAAAAGCTAAACACTGTATGTTATGCAGTAAATGACAGTTCACTACAGAAGTTACAATATTGTTAACAGAATAATCACATATAAATTGGAATTGATATATTTATTGATATATTTTAGATGCAAGACGACAGAGCAAACCCTCCTAAACCCTCATATTCTGTCATAATCTGTAACATGATTGTATAAAAGAATCTTATTACTAAGGTCAGCGCTTTCTGTGAGTGAAAAGTGCTTTTAGTTAGCTTGTTTAATGCACTGACCTTTAGATTGCTTGTCTGGGCAATGAACTTCCAATCCCAAGACCTGAAGTATTAATCTTTCTAAAAGCTAAACCAATTACATCATGCAATGCACTATATGTCAAGTAACAAGATCAAACGGTTTCTACTAATGTGATTTTGGTTAGGTTTAATATTTCTCAACCCCTGGACTCCTGCTCTAAACCTCACTGCCTGTAGACACTAACCAGCACAGCCGAAGTATTACATCACTTCCTGTGCATGTTTTTCTCTTTAATGTACTTTCTTAGTGGCATGACACGTTTGGCAACAATGCAACTTTGCAGAACAGCTTCACAACATAACTGCATCTCTGTGGTGGTGACAACATCATTCAGCACTAAATTATAGACTTAATTCAACAGCGCAACAAAATTGCCATTATAAACAGTTTCGAAAAGGACGTCTAAAAAGCACAGCACAGAAATTGCATAACGCTTCCTGAATGAGTTAACCAACCAAAAGATTTCCAAAGGTCTCTTTTAAAATGACTCTGACACAACAGGGTGATTTAGAAACAAGACCACACAAATGAGTAAGCGTTTCGTCGAAATAATGGAGGTCAAACGTACGGTAAATCAGAACAGACTTCGCAATTAAACACAAACACACCCGGCGCCTTGAGTGACACCCTGCTCGTACCTTTTTACACAATATCGCCCTGTCTTTATTACTATATGTGGGTGCCGTGCTGCTTCAGTATTGTTTACACCCACAAGCAACAGCTTTATGGCTTAGCGCATGTAAGTGACAGCATGTGACGAAAAGAAAAGGCTTCTGCTTTGGTGACAGCTAATACCCCCCCTCCCCTCACCTCCTCCATCCTTCACATCTTCTGATGCCTCCATCCCACCCCCAAAACACACACACAAATGCAAACACACGCAAACATGCGCACACACACATGCGCGCACACACAAATGCAAACACACACATACGCGCACGTGCACACACACAAACTATTAAGCTTAGACAGAAGGGTCCAAACCACACTTTTCATAAAACGTGATTGCTGCAATTATGAGGCTTGAAAGACGAAGAATAAGACGGGGAAAAGTTCAGGCTATAATTACAAGGTACGGCATTCGTAGAAAAAAGTATAAAGGACTTTTTGGAGGTGCTGAGACCAGCTTAATGTTGAGAAATTACAACGCAGGTTGATTTTGGAAGGCTTTGCTGATTTTCCATAGGTGTGGAGCGCTGAAAAAAAACATGAGGACAATGTTTGTCAGACCTGTGGAGCTAATTACTAAAACCTCTCTCTAAGAGTTCTCTGTAAACGTAAGGTTAACGTAAATAAAGCATTCAGATGCTTAACAAGGGCTTGGTAGACATTTAGCATTAATTTAACAAATGTTAGAGATGTATTTGGATCAACATAGTTGGTGGGGCCTGGAACTACAGTTCTGTAGAAAAACACCAAACCCTAACCATACCTTACCTCTAAAGTCAGAAGGAAATGACATCATAGTAACTGTAAACGCATCCCTCAAATCTGATTGGTTGATTGGAATGTTGAAAAGCTGCAATATTTTGAAACATTCCACTAACAACTTAAGAATAATATATGTATAATATATAAAAAACGTCTAACATTACTGCAAGAACGTTACTTTAAGGTAACTGTTGGAGAACATTAGCCAAATGTTCTGAGAATGTTCCCTGTTAGCTGGGTTACAGCTAACCAGATGTAAACATGCAAATGCATCACTTTTATTTAACCTCAACAATCAAGGCACTTAATTAGCCAAGATAAAAATATGCATCTGTTTTGCATTTATAAAATCTGTCTGCCTCAGGAACCTAAGGGTACACGTGTCTCTTTAATTTAAATGGGCTTGACGCTTCTAGCTTGTGTTTTAAAAAAAGCTTTAAATTTAAAACACACCAATAAAGTTTCAAAACTGAAACGTTGTGACTGTGGGACGAGACATCCGTACTTGATTCTGTGCAGTGTAACAGAACTGTGTGACCGCGACTGATCGTCCATCCCAGGAGTCTCAGTGACTGAATGAACCTGACAGAGTTACTCACTTCCTGAATTTGCACTGATGGGAGTTGAGAGACGGCCAGGTTCCTAAACGCAGATTAACATCTATGGCAGCAAATCCACCATTTTAAATCCATAAAAGAGAAACTATAAATGAGAAATACAAAGTTTATATTTTCTGTCTCTAGCTCTGCTCTTAATTTGAACCACCACATTGGCGGAAACTAAATGTGTCACGTGAGTACAGACACAGATAAATTCCAACTCACAAAAAATGATCCTGTTATAATTTGAATGCTGAATAAAATGGGTTTCTTTAAATGTGAATGATCTATCAATCATCACGTTTAATTATGGCAACGTTTGATGTAATACATTTATATGTATGCATTTGATAGACACTTTATTTCCAAAGTGACATACAGTGCATTCAACATACACATTTTTTATCAGTATGTTTGTTCCCTGGGAGTCGAACCCACATCCTTTGTGTTGCTAGCACAATGCTCTACCAGCTGAGCTACAGGAACACAGGAAGTTATAAAATAAAGATACACCAATCATATGAAATAATATCTGACACAAGCAAACAGGCAATACCTGTTACCTAAAATTAATGGCAAAAAAATGACAAATTTCAAATTCATAACAGAGGCTATAAATAGGAAATACAGTGTTTGTAGACAAGTTTATGTTCTCTGCTTCCATCTATGGTCTGAATTCAATCAACGTACCACATCGGTTGAAACACAATACGCCACTTGGCGAAGCCACAAGTGTGTACAGTAACAGTATAATAGTTTTAGTGTTATTTTTACTCAAACCACAAGGCATCAGCCTTTGGTTAAATTATGACTAACACTCTCACTTCTGCTTTTAATTCTCCTAAACTCAAGATTTTCTGTACTTTGATATAACTGAATGGGTTTGAACAGGAAACGAAAAAACGTAAACTTCAGTTTCAGTCGTAAAACAGCTTCTGTTGAGATGCCTGCAGTTCATCTTCAGGTTAACATGCATCTACCTTCCATTCATCGCTGGCTGTTTGGCGCGCAGACAGTTTTATTGAGTACCGGCAGAACTCTAGTTTAGACA
>JAZGTK010007873.1:0-17153 GCA_036877625.1 Ambastaia sidthimunki
ATGATGGTTTGGTGGTGGTCTAGCTGTAAGACAAGCATACCAATGCAGTACTGCATACCAGCAGTCTCTGATCCCTAGAGATATATTGGCACAGTCTCTGCTCTCCATTGTAGCTTCGCAATAGTATATCCCATTGGTGACACTCTCAGGTCAGTCCAGGTTTCTGACCTCTGCTATTCTCTGACTCACAGTAATGAAAAACAATTGTCCTTCCATGATGGTCCCTGGATGAGTCTGGGCCAGACAATCAGGAAGAATCAATGATTCCCAACACATGGACACAGCACTTTATAGGAGCAGAGAAAATTTTAGAAACAGGATGGTCTGGAAGACTGAAAACGGTTACTTGAGGACAAACCAGTTTGGTAGGACAGATGAATTTTCAGGGGGGTACAGGATTTAGATAAGGGTTTCTGGAAAAAAAGCTGATGGGGAATAATGATACTAGATGAGAAACCATGAGTGTGAACATGAAAAAATATAAAGTTTCCATGTGCATAACCAGACTGATAAAGCAGGTAGTGACCTAGGAAAAATGTGATGAATTCTACTGTATCAAATTGTACTGGAAGGAGAGAAAGTAATAGATAAAGAGTGAGAGAGAAAGGGAGAGAGTGAGATAGGTGATAAGAGAAAGAGATAAGTCTGATCTGATGACCTCAGGGGACTAGGACATCACTCAGCTCACAAACACACTGCAAACTGCCATTGAGCCAGTGATCCAAGTCAGCAACTCTGACACACGCAGACTCTACACACCACACACTGTTGTACAGAGCAACTCTGACACACGCAGACTCTACACACCACACACTGTTGTACAGAGCAACTCTGACACACGCAGACTCTACACACCACACACTGTTGTATAGAGCAACACAGACTCTATACACCACACACTGTTTAATGCTTTACAACCTGTTTTAAATCTAAACATTCACATAATCTGCTTTCATGTGCTCTGTCTGTTTTACATAGAGGAATGGTTATTAATGGTTATTAAGTAATTTATGCCCTTTTTCCACACTGTTTAGTGTTGTGATTGAAAAAAAGTCAGATCTGAGTGTTCCCCTTTAAGAACCTTTGCATGTATTTGCCAATGCGTGTGATTGGCTAAGGCCTTAACCAATGAATAGCACAGCCAGAAACGTCACAGCATTTGACTGGCAGTTTACTGCTATCACAAACATATAGTGTTACAAAGCCTGTTGCACAATGTCTTAGTGGATTAATCCCAGACAAAGGGGATGTTGCTTTGATGTTCTGTCAGGTATATACACACATACACATATATGCACATATACAACACTATATATTCAATATATACACAATATATATACTCTATGCTGTCATTTTGGAGCCCAACGTCTCCATTTACTTTCATTATAGATAAAAGAGTGGCCTGGATATTGTCATATGAATATGCACACACAAATAAACATCTGCATAGCTTGTCATGACTCTTGAGGACCTTTCCTCTGTAGCGTTTGTTTCATTCTCTGCCGTGTGCTGAGGTCCTACTGACATTTCAGAGATGAGAAGTGGGTGGAGGACAATGAGACAAATAGAGAGAGAGACAGAGAGAAAAGAGAGCTCCCAACAGCACTTATCATTGCTTTGTCCTTCACATCACAACACATTGTGCATAATGGAAACTATG
Source organism: Ambastaia sidthimunki (assembly GCA_036877625.1). Taxonomy (NCBI): domain Eukaryota; kingdom Metazoa; phylum Chordata; class Actinopteri; order Cypriniformes; family Botiidae; genus Ambastaia; species Ambastaia sidthimunki. Next base: position 1,661 of record JAZGTK010007873.1, read on the forward strand.
GCAACGGGACCAGGTACCACAACACAGTGGTGTGGGCCAACACGTGTATGTGCTGCACATGACTGCATCCACTCGGATGTCTGCAAAATACATTGCGAAAACAGATGCGATTTAAGACGGTCCCAGCAGCCATACAATTCACGTTTAGGCTAAATTTGTCTGCAGCACAAACAGATCTTTTATATTGATGTTATCTTTAAAACACAAATGGTAAATGTGCTTTAGGGAACATACAGAGATCTGATCTGAGAATGTTAAGATACCACAAAACCACTTTTATTGATGTGTAACTTAAGAATTAAAGCTATAAGTTATGTGTCATAGTTACAATCTATATTGTTCATTCCTTAATCACTTGGAGTCTTTATCCTTTTACTTTTATCTTGTTAGTTAACTTCTGATCTTGTTTCTATTTTTTCACTAACTTCTAGATATTCTTATATTTTATGTAATGCTGTTTTTTCAGTCAGTCTATTAATTTGTCTATTTTTTTTTTTTAACTCCCATATTTTGGTTTGTATATTTGTTTCTCTTTTGTTTTTGCTCACCAGCTCCTCATCTTCTGGACGTCCCCCTGCTGCCCACTACTGCTGCCCCTTTGGTCCTTTTCTGCCATCCAGCGCCTTGTCTCCAGAGTGCCTGTCTTTGGCCCAACTCCTCTCTGTAATACTCCTGATCTCTCACCAGTGTCCTGGTTGTCTTCACCGTTGACAAGATCTCTTTCCTGGCTCTGGATTCCCTGTCCACTTCCCTGTTTTTTGGCCTCAAGTTTGCAGCGGTGTCATCCTTGTTTGGCTGCTTGTTGGCTCCCTGTTTCTCAGTTTGTACCCTTGTTCAATAAACTTTGAGTTCACCCCACATACTGAGTCCTCCTCTTTCTGAAACCTTGACATTTCTGTCTTCATTCTTTATTCAACCTCATGTCTTTTCAGGCACGTATGACTTTTCTGTGGAATACAAAATGACATGTCAGGCATGTTAGCTGCTCTTTTCCATATGATGAAATTAAAAAGAACAGGTGCTGAAATCTACATAAAGGCACCATTAAACTAGTCCATGTAAAGTTTATAAGCAGATTTTCATTTGTGGGTGATGTAATGTCATTACTATGTTTAACCACAAGAAGCCGACTGAGGTCTTCACCTCACTAAATGTCCTCATTCATTTGAAAAACAACCAATCAAAACTTAAAACCGACCACAGCCACAAACAGGCTCTGAGACTGCAGTTTTTCTGTCATCATGTACAGGTTTCTGATTTAAACTGATCGATCCAACAGCTTAATTCATGTGCTACTTTTTGGGCCTGATGATACAGATGAGCAACTGATTTCTGATTGATTTAAAAAATGATTAATAATTTGTTAAACAAGCTGTTTTCTAATCTCCAGGACATTGAACGATCAGGAAGGAGTCATGCACATTGTTGGGCATGTGTGTGTGTGTGTGAGTGTATGTCTGGTCCACTTTGTGCTGTGTGTGTGTGTGTGTGTGTGTGTGTGTGTGTGTGTGGTAATTAGGCACATTTCTGAAGCAGTCAAGCAGCAAAAGTCTCCTTCTCTCATTGTGGATTAATGAGCACAGCTTTACACTCCAATTAAAGATAAAATGAATGCAGAGATGTACATTTCCTCTCCTGTGGTCAAAGCACAGAAATAATCAAATAACAGGCATATAAAACCAAATCCTTCTCAGAGTACAGCTTTACCATTAATACTTCACCTAAAAATAAAACATATATTTACATCTGCATGACTTTCTTGTGGAATAAGAGGCGAGATTGTCCTGGTCAGTTTTTTTTTACATATAATGAATGGGAATAAAAATCTGGGCTGTCAAGCTCTCAAATAACAAAAACAAAACACCACAAGCCTTACTGTATGAAACCAAAAATAATCACCTTTTGTTTCACAAAAGAAAGAAGGTTGGGCTGAGAATGACAAAAGAGTCCGAAAATCACTTCAGAAGTCACTTAACTGCCATTTACAAACCAAACCTTTTCAAAAATACAACTTTTCTACACGCCGAAACAAAGCACTGAAAATTAACTTTTATCATCCCCCGCGTGTGACATCACTGACATCCTTACGACAAAAGCAGCAAGCCAGAATTTGACATTACCGCTCGCTGTTTGTTCTACAAGGCTTTGAATTGTAATGTCACCATTAGAATATGTGTTCCATAACAACAAAAGCACGAGTGGGCGGAAGGTTAATGTGAAATTATTCAAATGTATTCATATGTAAATCCCTCGTCTTGGTGACGGTAAGGAGTTCGGTGCCCCTTGACGCTTTCGAAAAGCAGTCATACTTTATCTGGCTTTATTTCTTCCGTTCAGGTGTGAAGCACAGAAAGTGAGGGAGACATAAGCAAAGTGAGCAAATGAAAGCAGGAGGTGATTACTGAACACTGAACGGAGGCTTGACTGGAGAATGATGATTATTCGATACTGAGAGAACAGACAGCACTTTGATGAAGTGAGTGGGTATAAAATCCATCCAGAGAGTGTTCAGAGTTTCTGCCCTGCAAAGAGAAAGCAAAGTGATTTGCAAATACAAAAATGGCCAACGTTTCTGCATTTTTTCATATTTAAACATCTTAGTCACAATTGTATTTCCTGTGTTTACATATTTCCTGTTTAAATATTAAAGTAGACTTTTCAATTTCTTGCCTTTTATTGCCAACAGCAAACTATGACTCGTTGCTATTCCTTTCCAAAAGCAGGTGGCACTTTTAGAAGTACACTAGCATTTTTACGGCCTTAAAGCAAACAAACATGGGCTAAAAGCCAGACTTCATGTTTTTTTCCATTATATTAGAGCAAAATAAGAAAGCAGTGCTATCTACAGAGCTTTCAGCTCTTCTGCCCACTCACGGTGTGGTAGCTGCAGGAGAAATGAGGTGTTCTGAGCTGTAAACATGCACCAGTGACCTGTGTATGTGAAGGCCAGTGTTTGTGTGTATGTCTCCCTGTGTGTACTCAGACGTCCTTCATAACATTGGCCTGTAGGACCGGTACGCTCTGAAGTTTGTTGTCCTGCTTCACCGCTCTGCTGAACACAGATGGAAAGTCGCACAAACAGAATAAGAAAGAAAATAGACTGTCCAGTGGTGTTCCTTTTTTTCTCTCTTGCCCTCTCCTCCATCTTATGCACGTCTCCACTATCTCGGTTTATAAAAGCAGAATCCATATGCGGCCTTCACAACAGGACTAAGCTTCATGTCGGAATACAAAACCTACTGAAGCAAAAAGCAGAAGGTTCTTTCTGTGACCCTGCACAGAAAAGCCAGTGGGGTTCCACACCATTCAAAACCGAATCAAAAATCACTTTTATGATCAGATTTAGTTCCAAAACTGAACTGAGGTTGCACACAGTAAGCAGAAATGACTGTTTCATTACCAACAATGACTGTATCATCTGTAGTAAAAACAAAAAAAGGAAAAAGTTAATTGTTTAGTATAAACACAGCATACAGGTACAGGGTAGAAACATTAGATGTGTTTGATTTTTATATTATTAGATTTTAAAACGTTTGAATTTGATTGCGAGTTATACCTGAAGTGAGGCTTAAATTTACATTAAGCTGATTAAAAGAAGGCCAACCAAACCGGGATGTGAACTGCGGACCCCTGTCAGAAACTCCTGGTTAACCACTGAAATAAAAGACATAATGAAAGAGGCGTTCAGCATTTTCAAAAGCTGTTAGAAGCTTGAGTAATAGTATTAAACACATGCTTAGGAAAACAATTGATAACTCTCACAATAGTGGTGTTACCTTGGGAGGCCAGAAGATCAGTGATGAAATCAATGGCAATGTGTGACCAAGTTCATCAGGGAATGGGTAATGATTGGAGGAGGCCTGCAGGGGTGTGCCTGGAAGATCTGACTGTGGTACAAATATGGCAAATACTGACATATGCAATCGTGTCAGCAACAGAACCGGTCACGCAATAACTGTATGATAGCTGTAATACTGTATGATAGCTGTAATACCAAACTTGATGAAGTCAAGTTTGGTGTCGGTCATGATCACATTGAATCAGAACTAGGATCAGTGCAGTGGGGTTGATAGGTTCTGGAGGGGAGTTCTTAGCATTACAATCATCACATCTTAATGGCATCTTAATGTTCTTTGTGCCTGGACAACAGGCGATCGAAAAGTAAAATCGTGTAAAAAAAATAATGCCCACCTTGCTTGCCTTGGGGCAAGTACTCTAGGTTTTGATGATCAGTCAACACCAAAAATAAATGTCTTGCCCCTTCGAGTCAGTGTCGCCATTTTTCGAAAGCTGCTTTCACGGCCAGGAGTTCACAGTTACATATAATTCTGTTCAGAAGGAGAATGTTTACGAGAATAGTGTGCACATAATATATAATTTTGGAGGGTTACCTATAAAGAACAGCTCCAATCTTAACACATAATTGACAAACTGAAACTCAGAAGGACTGTTAGCCAACCCAAAAGGCATAAGATAATCATAATGCCCACTATTGGTGGAAAATTCACCAATTCATCCCTTCACAGATGCGAATGAGGTTATATGCACAGCAGATATTGAGTTTGGTGTAATATTTGGTTGTTCTTAATTGTTCAACAGGCAATGAGAGAGATAACAGAGACTGATATTCACTATACACAGCAAAAACTGAACATTGACAAAGGACGATTCTTGTCTGAATGTTACTGTATACTGTAATGTCACCATACTGTATACAGCTCGTGGTTGGACCAACAGTCAATTCAGAGAATGAGTGCGTCAGTTTGTGTTATGGTTTTCTGATATTTTTATACAATCTTTAAGTACAGTTATTATTATAATTATTCTAATTAATTGACACTATTCTTCTAATTTCAGTGAACAAATAAAAAAACAGGCGATGTTACACATAAAAGGTAAATGCAACATATTTTCTACCTGTTTAGTTCTTGTGATGTTTAAGTTGTTTAAATACTCTTAACATCATGTTAAGCTTGCAGAAAATTAACATTAGACCTCTGGTTTAGGGCACAAAACCATGACAACAATTGCCAAAATTAGCTGACACACTTTCCCCTGCACCTTTAAAGAAGAAGTTTGAGATGATGTATTTTTACTAAGTGGGTCAGAATTTTGCCCCAGAGGCCATAGTGGGATATTTGCTTGTACAGGTAACATGAACAGATGCCACTGCACCAGAACCATCTGAGCGACACTTCAGGCAAATGTCTGAGAACATTCGTTCATTTATAATGCAAGATTAAATAAGACAAAGTCAAAGAGACATAAGCAGGATAAAGTGATCTAAAAACAAAAGACATTGACTTTCATAAGAGCAACAAAAATACAGATGTGTCCTACTTACAAACAAAGAGGTACACATACACTGTATGAAGTGAGTCTAGGATAATGATATCAACCCACATACTATATGAGTCACTGATTGCTGTTTCTGTTTTTGATCAAAACATGTTGTTTTCCAGAGATTGAGGCTTGAACATTGAATGTTGTAATTTAAAAAAAGCCTTCCAAGCTGGTTTAGATAGTTAAGATCAGTTAACTATTAGCCACAGTAGCAGCTAGTAGTGGTGATTGACCTTCTTGATCAATGCCAGTCAGTCATTCATGCCCCACCAGCTGGTAGTCTGGCTAATCAACCACCTAAACCTGCTTGGACCAGTTAGAAATTTAAACATTTAGCATTTTAGCAGGATTTTGCAGTCAGTTGAGTCACCTGTGAATGGATGAAAAATGACCAAGAACTTGCATCATTTCTTCTGTCCACACACACTGTGCCTCAATGGTTCTTCTCATGTGGACTTGAACTACAGCTTGTCCAAAAGTCCATAAAATGTACACCTACATATACAGAAAGCCATAAACAAACATAAAGTCTTATCTTAGTTGTGAACACCAACGTGACTTCTCTCAGCAAGGGGTCTTCCTCTGACGGTATGGAAATGGTTGGTGGGTGAATGAGGGAACAAGTACAGCCATCTACTCAAAAATCCACCCAGTAAGAATAAATGCATCGCTCTCATCCTCCATTTTACCTCGTTACTGAGGCACAGAGTGCTGCCTCACATTTGTCTGGAAGACAGAAACATGTCACACTCTTTATGGGCCCATCACTCTGTAACAAGTGGCCTCTAGGGAAGAAAACGGTCTTCTGAGTGCCGGGCAGGAGACTGGCTGCTGTTCGTCTGCTTGCTTAGATCTGTTATATTTTGAATTTAGGCTCAAATTCGTTTAAATTCTATCTGCGAAATTACATCTACAGAGATGACAAATGATGATTACAGCCAACAAATAGGAACTCATTCCTAGGGACTACAGACCAGTACTAGTTAGCTGAAGAATTTCACATATACATTCTTATTCTGCTGGAAAAGAAGGCAATATATTTCAAATGCTCCTTTAAATATGGAGCGTTTTAACTCAGCTTAACATGCAGAAATGTCCCGCCTCATTTTAGTAAATTTAAAAGTTAAATGTAAATAATTTGGCACTATATGCATGGTTTTAAAGGTCAGACTGCAAGTGTAGCACTCAGTTTTAAACAATGTGTAATATAATATGCATTTTCCTCTCTGTCCACCAAAGGGCCCTTGACTTAATGTTGAGGACCCCTGTTCTATAGACCTTCACTGTTCTAGAGAACAAAGCAAACCATTATCTGCAATAACACACTGTTTGTATCTGTCACCTTTTCATTCAGTGGAAGAAGCTCCACCTTCCACTTCTGTTCTCGCTGCAGATCTTCTGGTCTTGCACTCTTGTTCACCCTTTTAATTGGATCTGTGAAAGATGTGGAACATCTTGGTGTTTTATGCAATCTTGCATCTGGTAATGAGTTTCTCAATCCAAGTCTCTGGGGATTTGAGCAGTCGAGGAGGTAAAAGACTAAATTAACTTGTCTGGAAGGGAAATGTAACATGTCCATGATCTGGTCACATGATCAGACAAGAGCAGTCTCTAATTTTCTTTTTAATTTTCGTTCGTGATCTTACAATAAAAAATGGATACCAATTATAGCATTTATTTTAAAGAAAAAAAATCTTGTTTCTCTAAACCTAACATTTAAAAAAAACAAAATTGTCTATTTCAAAACCAATTTTTACTTTCGACATTTGATGTCAGTGTTAACAAACAGCTTTGTTACTATTGAGGCATTGTTTAAAGCTGTTATTGTGGGCAATACAGCTGTTCTACAATAACGCTAAAAGTTAACAGTAGTTAAACCCAGTTTGCTATTGATTTAATAATGGTTCTATAACAACAAATTTAAAATAGAAGCTTTAATATGTTGTTTTGCAAGGCACATCTTTATAGCTAAAAAACAATCTCAAGGATAAAGTCCCATTCAACATTTTTTTCTCACAGAATATTTTAACAAACGTCACATTATGGAAGTAAATTGTGTTGTGAATGCCATTTTATATTTAAGATTTAAGAATAATTAAGTCAAAACCACATACTCATGACAATAAAATTAAAAACAAGTAGATTATTTTCTGGTGTTTTGCTTCCTGCTAAACACTGGCTATATATTAATATTACATTTACTATATATTACAGTATATATTATGTATTTTATAATACATGACAAAACACGTAAAGATGATTTTTATGCCATTTCAATCACACTTTCCTTGCTTTCAGTTTTGCACACAGAGTACATATAAAACAAACTCAGTGCTTTTCAAGAATGCTAATGTTGGGCTCATGTCGGTCCTGTTGTCCCTATTAATAAATATTCTAAATAATGTAAAGAGCCCAAACCTCCATGCAGTTCAAACTGAGGGGCATGAGCAGCTATGCAGCAGTTACATCACTGGATCTTATAAAAGACAGTAAAGTAGAGGCAAATCTTTGTAAAATAATGTACAACACAATGCACTCAACTTTACAGGCGTCTTACGCTAATAACATAATTAAAAAACGCCATTTAGAAGGTTTTATAAAGTCACATTTACTAAGCCGAGTTCTGTGGCAGAGCGGTTGTGGCCAGCAGGCCCCCAAGTTTAGACCCCTGATCTGGGATAGGAGGGGTTTCAGGGAGGGGTAACATGACCCCTGCTCTCCCTTTCTCAGTTTTATCTTTTTTTTCCATGATCTCTTGTTTTTTGGGGTCATCCAATAGCATACGAACAGACTGATAGAAAGTGACGCGGGGGTCCGCTGCAGGTAGGGCTGGACAGTCGCAGCTTTCCCGGAGCTCCAGAGCCTATAACAACAAAGGAAAGATTAAATGATGGATGTGGGATTTTACTTTTGACCTAGGAACCGTTCAACTCAATCTCCACCCAGCTGACAAGCTTAAGGGGGGTGGGGGGGGTAGATGCATGGTTGGATGGATAGATGGATGGCTGCTTGGATTAATGGTTGGATGGACAGACGGATGGAAAACAAAATGTCTTTTGGGTTTAAGATTGCACAGCATTGATTATTCAAAAAGACCAGGAAGGCCTTCTACATTATAGATACACAGACATTTTACAAAAACTGATTTGACAAAACATGCCCCCATTGCTCTTTGTCTGTGAACTCTGACCTCCCTTAGGGGTGATGGAAAACAAGCCCTTATAACATCAGATCAATAATTCCTCTTGAAACATGAACTCAAAGACCAGGACCGTCCAAATGACACTTGACAGAAAGCATTTTCTAGTTCAACTGGTATTCAGAACCATCTATTCAGGGAAGAACATATCAGATTCTAAATACACACCAAAAATTCAAACAAGAAAAAGGGCAGATTTAAGCAACATCACACTTAAATATAAAATATATTTACTTAAATATATATGACACTTGATAAAAGCATGGATGATGGACCAAAACTTATCGAGAGCAATTACCCAATAGGAACACATTGGTTAACTTGGGGCCAATTTGACACTATAACACTCAATATGGCAACTGCAGGAAATCCTGTGTTTGGTTAAAGTTTATTCGGTTTATGTTTGTTTATTAAGTTTATGTTTCTGTTTACTCTAAAACGAGCGTGTGTATTAGCTAAACAAGACTGTAAAATACAGTTTCTCAGCCTAATTTAAACTAGGAAAAATAATTTTATTTCAAACAGATTTATATTTGCATAACTATTGCCTAAAATGTTGCACAGGGAAATACCAAGATTCTTAGAACTGACTGAAAGCTCAATATAAATGAACAAAAGTATTTATTGAGCAAGTACATTAAACATCAGTGTTCAAAACTATTGCCTCAACCTAATTCGCAACTGTAAGTTTAAAATTATGATTTATAATTTGGGCTGTCAGGTCAGATTTTGTGAGAAATATCTACTTTATTACATGTGTGGGTTCTGAGAATGGTAGAGCGTTTGTAGCTTGCTTTTAAATTTAAACAGAAAATAACTCCACAAGTAATTACAGTAATTCCCAATTTTTTGTTCCAAACAGACACAATAGAGAAGAAAAAATTCCATATTGTGGCTTATAAGAGACAGTAATCAGAAGAGTTGCTCTTATTTGCAAAAGCTCAAATTCCAATTTACTTCATGTAATAAGCAGCAGGAGACCTTCCAGTAAGGTAATTGTCATCAGTGAGCGTATGCAAAATGACTCTCCATTGGGTTAGATTAAGAAGAGCGAGATTTGAGAAGCACGGAGGCCATTTTAAAGTAACTTCCCAAAGGAATAATACCCTCCAATCCATAGTGCCAAAACAGAAACAGACATGCATTAGCTGATGGACAATTAGTGTCCTGTTCATTTGTTCCTGTTTAGAGTGCAAAAACAAGCAAGCAAGTTCAAGGTAAAGGAATATTGCACCAAAAAATGTTGCTATAATGTAGTCACCCTAAAGCATTACCTGTAATGACAAACACTTTCTTTCATGAAACACCAAAGTACAATTTCAGCAAAAGCTGTTACCTTCCATACAATGAAAGCGGATGCCAACTAGTGTTTTCCAGCTCCAATGGACTCCTGAAATATTCCTTTACCTTGAACTTGCTTGCTTATTCTTGCACCATAAAAGCAGTCCACTCCAATCCGTATGAAAGCTTTGTGTGAACAACAACCTAAAACTGAATTTTGACATCTGTGGTTACCATTTACTTTGATGCTTTAGAGAAGAGCAGCTTAAATTTTCAGCTATAAATTGCTAATTTCACATTTAATAAAAGAAAGTCATACAGGTTTTTAAAGACATGAGGGTGAGTAAACTATAAATAATTTTATTTATGGGTGAACAACTCCTTTAAGTTAGGCCAAAGCATGCCACAGAAATCCACCCTGGTTCACCCACACCGATTCTTCACAGTTTCACACTGCTTCTAGCACTTTGAATCATATATCAAACCTTTTTGTGGAGCCAAAGATGTGTGACAAAGTAGTTTTATGTATACGGCTCCCCTATAGTGCTATACTTTCTCACTAGCTTTATTTTACCCTGTATATCACACATTTATACACATATACAGTGTACAGCAGAAGTGTGTAGACACCCATATGTGCTTGTAGAATTTAAAGGAATAGTTCAAAATTCTCAACACAATTTTCTTACCCTCATGTCATCCCAGGTTTATATGACCTGCTTTTAAAAAAAAAGCAATAAATAAACACCAAAACAAACACATTAGCATTAAAATAAAATGTTAATAACTTAAAACACTTTTAGGATGGATGGATGTGCTTTTTGGAGCTTGAGGAGAATTTGTTGGGTCTCATGTAAGCACGTAAACCTGTCAAAATTGTGTGTTAATCTTGCGTTCAGCTGAACAAAAAAATTGGGAAGGCATGTGGTTGCGTAAATGAGCTTTTTCGTTTAATTTCAGAACCAAGACCATTAATAAAGAGTTGATAAGGAAGGACCCACTATAACAGCTTCCACTCCTGTGGGAAGCTTTTCACTAGATGAACATGGTTGTATAAATTCTCACATTCAGACATAAGAGGATCACTGAGCACAGGCGCTGTGCTTATAAGAGCTTTAACATATTCTAGCTGACAGTCAGTGTTCCAGTCCAACCCAAAGTTGTCCAGTGGGGTTCAGGTGTGGGCAAAGTTTTTCCAAACAGAGTCGTTTCTGTATGGTTTTGTGCTCAGGGGCATTGTCATGCTGGAACAGAACGGGACAACTAAGTGTTCAGTTAAGTCTGTATTCATGAATTCCACCTGCTAGTGACTGCGAGGCCGCCACGGATTCTGTGCCAGCATATATCCACGGAATACTCGTGTAGCTGCCATCATTGACAAGTACACACACTGCGTTTGCGAGGAGTCGGCTGTGCTGTTTGCTGTGACGGTATTCTAATGAAAGCGAGCACAACTGATATCCCGCCGGATATTTGAAACGTCTAAAGGAAAACTCACCGTGGATGAGTTAGGAAAACGTCTCTGTTGATTACCTGAGGCGACAAACACCACTGGATCATTTCAGAGCCACAAAACCTGAAAGTTCTGCGAGGTTTAAACTGCATTGCAAAAATGATGAAATATCTTACGTAAGCCTTATCCTAACACACCCTAAATTCATCACAAGGACGTAAAAATATGTTGTAAAGATCTTTTAATTTGCCATAATATAAAAAAAAAATCTTATATATGTATATACAAAATATATTTTACATTGTCTGTTGGTTTAATTTAGCTAATAATATAGTTTCTCTCTATAGCATCAATCCATCACAAAGCTTCTCTTTGGGCTTCTGCCTTATTCAATGGATGAACTATCAAGCCTAACTTAGTCACAAACCAGTACTGATGACATATCGCTTGACTGTTACAGTAAATTATTTCTCAGTTTCTCTAAGCAGAATTTGCTTTTGGCAATCTTTGTGTTTGAAGTTCTGTTAAATGAAACAAAAGTGACAAAAACATAAGTAAAGAATACAGGGTCTTCTCTTAAATTGTTACCTAGCTACAGTGAAGAACTTTTGGTGGTACTCTTGGTGGTTCCGGCACACTAACAGAGGAAAAGGAGAAGGTCTCAATCTGGATTAAGATGAAAACAGCTTTAAAGGTGCAGCCCCACTTGATTTCATTCAGTATCTATTGACTTACATTTGTACACATGTGGTGGAGCAGAAATGCAACCTCATGCAACAATGTTTAACTGTATACCCATGAACTCTGACCTGTGACTTCATATGATGAAAAACTTGCCAGGAAATAAGTTCCGAAATGTCACAGATTGACCTTTAAGCTTAACACAAAGAGTACAAACTGCATTGTTGTAGCACAAGTGGACTAAGTGCCGCATTTCAGCCTTTTTTAAATTATTATTGTTTTTTAGTATATTTTATTTATTAAAAGCAGATGTCCCAGTGCATTACATCATAATCTGCTGCTGATGTCTGTACTTTTCAAAAGGACAACCTAACCATGCCAGACCAATAGATTCAGAATCCAGAGGTTCTGATGGAGCTCAGTTCAAACCTAACACCTGTACACAACACCATACAGCTCTACATACCGCACAAGGGCTGACAAAGTAAAGTATTTACTCTCTATTACTTATGAAAACTCTCTTGTAGTTGATGGTGATTGGTTAACTTCTCCATCAATGATCTAAGGACTCCACCACAAGCCTATTATAGTTTGTCAACATTCCCCTTTTTACGGATCCTCCAGGTTTTTCATAACCCTTGTGTTTTCTCTGTCCTTGCCCACAGAAGAGCATTTATCATTGCTATTGAACGTGGTCTAAAGTACTAATGTGTGTAGACGGCAGGGTTTGCTCCAGACCAAAGGGGTCTCCAGACGTCTTGTTAGTTCTGGTTTAATCTAGATTTCAAAAAGATTCTTATATCGTTCTCATAACTTTTAAGCTGATAATGTATTTGTTTAGTGACAAATAATTCAATTAATTACAAATTAAACTAATTAATTAAACTAATTAAAATATATTTATAAGGACTTCGGGACCCCGGAATGGAAAAATTATTTTTAGACAATAAAAATGGTCAGATTGGTACTATTGTAAGTAAAATTACATTTATAAAAAATAAATACCAGGATAAATTACAGTAAAAAAACATAAAAATAAGAATTGTCCATTCTGATTTCATAATGACTTTACAGAACTTTAAGGATTTTCGAGAGCGTCCTCAAAAACCACATATGCCAACATGTGTGTGTTTTACCTGAGGGACGAGGCGGTCCAGCTGTCTGACACGGTTTTCGTGGGAAGGGTGTGTGGACAGCCACTCTGGGATGGAGGGTTCTCCCCTCAACTGTTCCGAGATCTCCATCTGCTGCCAAAACACTGGGCCCGCCCTCACGTCTGCACACGCCTAACAGACAGACAAATCTCAACGAATGCACCTACAGAAATGGTTTGCTTGCATGTTTAAACTCTACCATCATCAAAGGAACCAAACGAGGCGATGACACACACCCACCACATGGGTGCTTGGAGACCCGGACATCATCATCATTAATAGAGCTGTAGCCTTGAGAACTGGCTCATAGACAGCATGACTCATGACTAGTCGATATAGCCTTGCAGTTACTGCAGCACTGTGCCAGTGTCCTTCACCGAGCAGGCTGGATCTGGGCCCATTTACGAGCAGTGGGCGTCCTGTTATTACTACTAATAAGAGATGGAGGGGAATCAACAGTGTTTCTCTATAATGGTGCCAAGTATGAGACCAGGAAACATGCTGACAGTATGAGCAACACAGCGTGAATCCGGCTATTCCCCTGTAAAGGGCAGTTTTTCTAAAGTAGTTTGTAAAGACACAATGCCATCTAGAGGCCATGTTTGGTACAGCAACTATAATTGACTAAGAAAGGGCAGTTTCACAACTACACAGCTATTTATTTCTCTCTGGAAAAATATTCAGATTCCGTTTTTCAGGCTTGGAAATCTTTAAAAAAATGACCTTTGGAGCCCTAAAGCATACTTCCTTTCTCAGAACAAAAATCAAATACTTGGGTCTGAAGTGTGCAATTTTTAATTATGTAACTTTCTATTTATGTTAATGATAAATATGTTTTTAAACACTCCGTTTTCAAACAGATCCACTGAAGTCATTGGTTTAGCCAGTGGTTAACTCAAACAAGCAAAGCCACAGTGCACTCAACCCATAAATTATTACAAAATACTAACTCCACACTTTTACCTGCTCCACAACAATTCCTAGACCAACTTGATTTGTTACTTAAACATCTTGCTCAAAGCAAACTTGTGGTTTTCTTACCAGTTACCAGCCCAGATCTTTAACTCTTAAACTAACCAGGCCACACCCCCAATCCATTAGAGATGATGAACTATTCACTTATGTAAAACAATTTCTCAAATCAGATTTAAATGATTGATAGATTCTTACTAACTGTGTAAATTATATCTGCAGTACCTTGGCAGCCAGCTGAAGGCCAACCTGGTCCGCTTCTGCCTCCAGCTTGCGACTGTACGGACGGTCAAATAAGAACTACAGCACAAACAGACGTAGAGAGAAAATGAGGGAACAGTCAGTTAAATGAGCCATTCTAACAAAGCACAGAGCAGTTATACTGAGTAAACAGCAAAATGGACAGAGCCATGAACCATATTTGGAGAGCAAAATGACTCGGAAATAAAAAGCCCAACCATTACAATGTAATTTATTTTGAATGTAATGGGAAAAGAGGAAGAAAAGCAACGAAAGAAATGGATGAAAATACCACATAAAAAGCGGAACAAAAGACTACAAAGTATCAATGAAAGAAAACGCTATAAAAACAAAAGTGCAATAAAACTGAAAACTGGCCTTTGTTTTACCCCACACAGCGATTCGGAAATGCTAATTCAATATCCATTTAGAAGACAAATAAATGCAGCTGAACTGAATTTTAACTAACCTCAAATTGACGTCCTGAGAAAAGCACATCAGATAGGCTCTCCACTGAGATATTGTTATTGTTTTACAGTGGTGGCAAGAGAGCAATTGAGAAGACTTTGAGCATTATTGGAGAAATAAAACTCGTTTAAAGGGATTTTAAAATCAATTGAAGGAGTGTTTGCATTGCTAATGGACTAACGCAAGCTAAACTACCTTTATAATTGCCTTCTACTTAATTCTAAACAAAAACAATACAAATTTACAAAAATGTAAACTTAACAGTAACAGGTCAAATAAAAACAGCTGTATAATGTGACAAAGGTATTATATACGGGGTCCGTCAACTCATATAGGAATATACAGCTTCAAGTGTTTCCACTGTGGACAATGTAAACAACACAGTATTTTACAATGTAGTATTGTTTTGTATTAATGTCCTATTATGAGTTTCAGCACCTATTCATGAAAAGGAGAGAAATAGACACTAAGAGTCACTGTAAGGTCAAAGTTCACCTGAATTAGTTTGCTCTGAATCCACTGGCCAAGCACAGCCAGGCTGTCACGAGGACAGATCGCCCAGATCGCCGTTAACAAAATGAGAGACAAGAGCTCTATCACGTGAGACATACTTGCCTGCTCTGCCTAAAAGAGAGAGAGAGAGAGAGAGAGAGAGAGACAGACAGACAGAGACAGGGAGAGAGGGAGAGAGAGACAGACAGA